>JAWZYV010001621.1:0-50120 GCA_038373885.1 Cheiracanthium punctorium
TTTTTTTTTTTTGTTTTTTTATGTAAACTTTTATATTCCCAAGCGACTTCAAACGGAAAAATTTCCATCTTTATTTTATCAATAAACAAGGAAGTTTTAAAAGTTTGCAATTTCCGAAATAAATAATGTTAGGAATGGGGAGTCTAGCTGCTTGCCAAATTAAATAGACGTTTATCTTTTTTTTTAAACATTTAATGAGACGAAAACTTTTTAAATACAAACGACCGACCACTAACATTTTTAAAAAAACAATTTGAGAGGTAGAAAATAAAAAATAAAAAAATAAAAATAACATCAAGAGAACTATTCTTGCTCTTATTTTAACATCGAACATCTGTGCCCAGTCCCGGTCTCGTTTCTTCCGTCCCTAGAGTGTTCTTTTTTTGCGGGGGAAACAACTGGCGGGAGTTTGGAAGTCCCATAGTTCGTTCAGTGGTGTTTTGCCCACAGCAGAAAAACTAATTAATTATCCAACACGGCCCGTCCCCTGAAGGTTTGTTACAAGACGTCCCGCGGCTGGGTTGAAAAAGCAAAAAAATCTGAAAAGAAAAGAAAAAACAAGCAGAAAAATGGGAGAAAAAAAAAAAGTTGAAAAAACAAAGCATAATAAGATTGGGGTGTTTCAGTTGTTGCCACCACTGTTTTCATTTTATCTGCCTGCAGTTGACGTTATCGGTGGGACCCTTCATGATGTCCTAACTTCCCGAACTTCGTAACGATCGTTTGGGGTTGATTTTTTGTGATCTCATAGGGTCCGAAGAACTTGGGTCGCAGCTTTAGTCCAGTTTCCAAACTGAGTTCGTTGTATTGCCACTTTTGTCACCGATCTTGTATTTTACAGGCTGGTTTTACGTCGTTTGTTTTATACTGTCGTTATATTTTTCTTCCTGTAAAACGGAGGATATTTTCGTTTTAGCTTTCGATACGTAAACGCTTCTTTTGTCATCAATAATTCTTTTGCTGGTGTTTCCTCGTCAAGAAGTTGTTTTAATCTGTAGGTCCCTCCTGTTGTTTTCATTTGAACACACCAATTAAAAGTTCGAAAGGTGTGAATTTTTGTACTGCGTGTGGTGGTACTATTTTAAGATACGTTGCCAATCGCGGGACGTATTTTAAAACCATTTTGTCAGGTTTCATCTATAGCTAACTTAGTTTAAAACGGGGATAATTGTGCCATGAATGCGTTTCAACCTGACCGTTTTCCACGTGGTTACACCTGTCGTAATTGAAAATGTGTTTCAATATACTGTTTCCTGGGCAGTAGCTTTGAAAATTCTGAAGATGTGAATGCGCTACCTTTTGTATGTGATGATTTTTTGAAGGGTTGCCAAATGTAGTTTTGTTTGCAAAGGATAGTTTTGTCCAAGGCATCTTTCGTAGAGGTTTGACTTCACGGGATAGATCCATATAAAATTTTCGAAAAGGCATCAATTACTGTAAAAAATATATTTTATAAACATTTTTTTTGTCGATGGTAAAAGGTCCTAAAAAAGTCGCAAATGGTAACATTCAAGAGGTGCATCACCTTTTGGAATTGGGGTGAAGCAATCCTTCTTGTTTTTTCCAGATTTTTCGCGAGGAGAGAATGCAAGGAATACAATTTGAAAATAATTTTCTTGAACCAATTTTCTTAAGTTTGAGGGATGTAAAATTCACGAGAAAACAATTGATTCGGTTTTTTTTGTGAGGCAAAAATGACCTTGTGAATGGGCGTTTTAGCACGATTTCTTTTCTGCAATCATTTGTGGGAACTACTAAAAAGTTCGGTATCCTTATGAAGTTTTATAAAGAAATGCCGTTTTTTTAACCAAATATTTCATCGGAAGGTGTAGATTCGAGCATAGATTTTAATTTTGAGTTATAAATTCATCTTGATCTTGGGGCATTTTTTTCACCTTTTGAGTGATATCATTTTGTGGTAAATAAACAAGAATGGGGTTTACGACTTAAAGCGTCAACATGTTTCATCTGTCTACCGGATCGATGACAAACTTCATAATCAAAGTCCCTCTAAACATCAATGCCCCATCGAGCAATTTTTAGCTGGTAGATCTTTTTTTTGTGCATCGTTTTTTTTTGGAAAGCATCGCAATCTGTGATAATTTTTAAATTTTTTGTACCTAGCAAGTAGGTGCGAAAATTTTCTTTAGCGCCTCAACGACGGCGAGAGAACTTTCCAGTTTCGTAAACTGTGATATTTTTTCTTGTTGAACTGTAGTTTTTACGGCTAAAAATAATGAATAGGATGAAAACTGTCCATCATCTGATTTTTTGTAAGAGCACAGCGCCAAAAACCTAAGGAGCTTGCATCAGTGTGGAGTTTCTAATGGGTATCCTTGTTGAAAAAACATGAAGAACTGGGTTTTTGTGAAAAGAATGTTTTTTTCAGGTGTTGAAAAAGCTGCTATTTTGTTTCAGGTCCAAAAATTAAAATTTTCTACATTATCCCGAAGGAGGTCACTTAATGGTCTAGCAATCAGCGCATAAATTTGGAATAAAACTTTCCTAAAGTAACTTGTTTAGTCCAAGAAAAACTTTGAACTTGTTTTAGGGTTTTTGAGGTTGTGGGAATTTTTGAAACTGCCTGTGGTCTTGGTAAGTGACGGTTTTAACTACTCCGTTTTTCGATAATATAAACCAAGGAATTCTATCTTTCGTTGTAAAAAATTGGCACTTTTTTTAAGTTTCAATTCGAGGCCATAATCTGCCAGCTGTTTGGGAGAACTAGGCGCAATTTTTTGTAGGCCTTCGACCTTCGTCATTAGATGGTATGAGAAAGATCGTCCATGTTAAACAATAAGAATGTTTATCGCCGAATGAGATCTCTAAAAAACTGTATAAAACATATCGTTGAAAAAACACTAGGGCTGTTGGATAATCCAAATGGAAACTCGTAAAAAATTCGTACTGGCCTTCATGAGTTACGAAAGAAGTAATATTTAGTGCTGTTTAGGGTCCATAGGTTACATGAAAAGAAACCATTTTTTTAAGGTCAAGTGTAGTGAAAACCCGAGATGTTCCCAAGTTTATATCTAAGGCTTTCTTCTATGAGTGGTAAGGGAAAATTTTATCTTTTTATCATTTTTTCTATTAAGCCTGCGGTAATCAACACAAAGTCTGTAATCTCCCAGTTTTTTTTTCTTACATAGAACAATCGGGGGCGGCATAATCAGAGCAACTTTTGTTTAATAATTCCATCATTTTAAACCAATCTTGAATTTTGTTTTTTCCACAATTTTTCTGTTCAGCAAAAAGGGAGTCTTCGAGAGCGTTGTGCTACGGGTATTTCATCTTGTAATAAAATAGTCATCTGAATTTCAGTGTCTTTTAACTTTTATGGGGTTTTGTAGGAAGTAACGATATTTTTGAACTTCCTCACGAATTTCAGAATTCAAAAATGTGTGAAAAGATCAAATGGAAAAAAGTTTTGGTCATTAGAAATATTAGCAATATTAAACGAAAAATGTTATCATCAAGGGTAACCGCATAAATGAATACCGTCCTTTATCAAATGTAAATTGGGTTTTGCTGCAAAAAAGTCGCTTTCCGATAAATCACATCAAAAGGAATCAAGTCATCTTTTAGAACATGTTATTTTTAGCAGGTAAAGTAAATCTTTTGAAATTTCGATGGAATCCTGGAAAAAACCCGAGGCTATGAAACTTCGTTTCGGCCAATTCCTGAAAAGGGAATGGTGTTTGGAATGCAAATGGTGGCGAAACCGATTTCTTCGATGTGTTTTTTCTCATTAATAAGGGTTTGCTTTGTGACCCAGTGTCACAGAGTGCTGTCAATTGAATTCCTGCAAGTTGAATGTCAACATGCATGGGATTTTTTCGATGAAGTTTTGAGGAGATAGCACATTTACAGTTTTTATCAGGAGTAGGTTTTTTTGAGATTTCAGGTTTTGGTTTTCGAATTTTCGAGAAACTTTTTGGGACAATTAGCATGAACATGACCAAAAATTTTTTACATCCATAGCAATTGTTTTTACCATGTGACTTATTCAAAACATTGGTTGCTTTTATGACCCTTCAAAGCCACAAGAATAACATACTGGTTGTGTATTTTGGGTTTACGTTTATTGTCGAGTTTTCACATTAAGGTTGGTATCATCGAATTTTTTTCTGATTATTTTTGTTCTGAAATGTTTGAGAACTGTTAAAGATTTTTTTCATAAATCTTTTAATTTTTTTCCTTGAATTCTGGGATGGATTTTACAACCGTAAAGGAAAATTTTTTATTGTGTGATGAATCTGGAATTCCATTTAATAACATATTCAATCAGGGAGGGATCATCAAGAGATCCTTTGTGTGTGCCAAATCTCTCATAGCTAAGAAAATATTCTTGTAGGGTTTTCAAACGGTTTTCATACGTCGAGATTCCATTAATTGATGTAACTGAATGCTGTTTAATTTTGTCAGAAAAATTCCTCTAGCAAAATGGTGCTTTCAAATTGTTTCCCAATTTGTGATTCCCACGAATAGACCTAATTTAAAGTTTGAGCGGGGACCAGTCCAAACATTTTCCTAACAAAAGTAATTTTGGTGAATTGGATTGTTTTATTTTGGCACAAATAAAAAAATTTCTTCAACGTCGGATATGAAAATTTCTCAATGCTATAATTATCGCGAGACGAAAAAAGGTTTTTATTAAATCAACAACGTCTTTTGAGACTAAAATAATTGGAAAGAGGAAACTCGTAGTTTTCGAACTGAAGGGCAATAAATTCTGAGCTGATTCACTAAAAGGAATCTGTGTCTGTTGCTTATCCGAAAATTCTTTTTGCGTCAAGGGGTGGGTGGGGAGGGGAGTACTATTTTTCACCCACGACGTTATTTGTTTGAGATGAACTGTCAACCGGATGTGAATCATTGACTTCGCTTTCCGAAAGATCGGAAGAATCTGCTTTTAATAACGATAAAATCATTAAGACTCGTAAGAATGGTGTTAGCACACTTATCTGGGCCAGTTTGAGAATTCTAAAATGAAGTAAAATTGCAAATAGAAAATTAGGTCTTTAAGTGGAAAACTCTTTAAGTACTTTTTGTTTCGTTTTCTTCTAACTCGAATGGCTGTGGGAAAACCTGTAAAATTTGGCGTAATCTCGCGCGATTTTGTCTATCGCCGTCTGTACCAAAAAATTAAGCGATGTAAAAACCTTTATTTGACTCGTACTACCAATTTTTTAACGATTTTTGCGATATTGGGGTAAATCGCTGAGAGTAGACATGATTATATATATATTCAAATAGTTTACTGTACACAGATATGCAAAAACCAAGATCAAAAACTCAAAACACTTCGGAATTTAAAATAGAATTTTCAGTATCAAACATTTTTCTTCACATTAAGGCATTTAAATCTCATTAAAAAGAATATAGAGACTGTTTCTCAAAAAATATGCATCAGAATAACAATATAATATGTTTCAAAAACTGTATTCAATTCACAAACAAATCAAAAATATATACGAAATACGTGTTTCTTCAAAATGTTGCTGTTCAAGAAAAACGAAGGTATATAATTCAACCAAAACTTCTAATTACCAATCTTTCAAATTACGCATCAAAATATTCATCAAATCATCAAATTATTCGCTCGAAATCATCAAATAAAATTCATCAAAGTAGAAAGCCAAGAAAACAGAAGTAAATAAAGTCAACGTGAAAGTCGCATCAAAAAAAGAATTTTCGCATCAATTAAAAAATTCTTGCATCAAAATAACGTTTGAAATATTTCCTCAGTTTTTCTTATATCTTGAATGAGATGAGTATTTCATTAATCATCGACATTTTTCTTGAACAAGCATCAACGTATGCATCAAGTAATTAGAAATATGATTAGAATGTACTTACAGTTTTGTGTTTTCTGTTCTTGTTTCGGCATTCCATGAAAATATTATTATCCTCTGTAGCACATCACTTTTAATTTCGCTGACATATAAATCACAAGAACAATAAATATTACAAGAAAATGTATTAACTTTTTTAGTTCCGGTAACTGTATCTAGGGGATGTGCGGATTCGAACGGCGAGCACCCATGTAGGATGGAGCTAGCGCTCCAAAATTAAATAGACGTTAATCTTTTTAAACATTTAATGAGACGAAACTTTAATACAACGACGACACTAACATTTAAAAACATTGAGAGGTAGAAATAAAAATAAAAATAAAAATAACATCAAGAGAACTATTCTGCTCTTTTAACATCGAACATCTGCCCAGTCCTCGTTCTCCGTCTAGAGTGTTCTTTTGCGGGGGAACAACTGGCGGGAGTTGAAGTTCATAGTTCGTTCAGTGGTGTTTGCCACAGCAGAACTAATTATTATCCACATATATATAATATATATATATATGTAAATGTATAAAAAAGGTTAATTTTGGGTTTTTACTAGTTTTGGGTATTGTTTCAAGCGGGGTAACTTTTTACTGTAAGTTTTTGCTTTCCCTGTCATATTTTTGGCCACGCGCGCTCTGGAGCTATGTTTCAGTTAAATTGCCAGAATACCAGATCCTCGATTCTGTGTTTTTCTTTTTAGTGTACACGTGGTCCCCCACGCCCTTGTTAGCCACGGGATGTGGGTTCATGTTGGCAAAATGTGTGTGGTTTCGATTAGAGATAAGAGAGAGGGGCGGAGTTTATGTCTTTAGCAAACCCACGAGGTTGTGGTGAACGTAAAATACGCCCCACACCTCGGAAAAATCGACACACACTTCTGCCACTAGAAACTGTTTAACTAGTTCCACGCAGATTTTTTCGTAAAAACGTCTCCCTCCCCCTCTTAATCACTCTATATTGTAAACTTAAATGTAAATGTTTCAATAAACAGTTTTTTATCTGCCATAACTCTGGAACTTTACTGGAATATCTGACGTCACACACACACACACACACATATATATGTTTCATTTTTTTAAAAAATTGTGTTTTTTGTTTGTAGACTTTCTAAAACTACTTTGAATGAAAAATCAACAAGTTTATTGTACTCACAGCACACAATGAGACTCAAATATAAGAAACAGTTTTAAATAAAAAATGTTTTAAATTTCAACGAAAAAGGGATTAATTTTCTCATTTTAAAAAGACCGTAATTTTTATACAATATTCTATTAAAAATACCATTATTGAATTTCTATTTGCTGCTCCTTTTTATGTGCTATTTGAAAAGAATAAAAACTATCCATTGGATTTTTTTTACTCTTTTTAAGCTCTTATTCGCTGACAACTTTTGAAAAATTTAATGGATTTAATTAATTGCATTTAAACTTTTGTCATGAAGAAATTTTTTATAAGGAAAAAAAAAAACAACTTCTAAGCATTTTCGTGAAGAAGAATTAATAAACTCGTCCGTAATCCGAAATATTTACTCTTTGAATTATTTACTTTATTTAAAACAAAAGAAGGAGGGATTTTTCTAAAAATAAACCGCAAGCGCTTGTTTATTTCAATAAGTATTGCCAATAAGTACTGATACAAAAGATAATACTGTAATTTATCGGAAAACCAAGCCTTTAATAAGATTTTCTTTCGAAATGTTTGCTCTTTATTTACATAATTAACCGAAGCTCGTAAATAAGACTGATTCGAAAGGTTTTTGCTTGTTTGCATAATCAAGAAATTTATTTTAAACAGTTATACAACTAAACATAATGCATTTGTTTTTGAATAAGTCAAACTATATGAGATTATTAATTTAAAAGTTTTGACGAATGAAAGCGTTTCTATCTAAAATAAATATTTCTATAACTTTACATTTTTGTAATTAATGTTAAAGACTGTATTTTTGAGATATTTATTAAAACATTAATGCTGCTCTTTTTATTAGCTAGCTTTTGTTTTAATAATAATTTTATTATGTTATTGTATTACAGTTTCTTTGGTAAAAAAAATAAGTGATTGGGTCGAAATGAGTTATTTTATTAGATAAATGTAGACAATGTTCTGTAAATTATAAATTTTTTAGAGATGATGTGCTTCCGTATGTTTTTAATATGGGATACATTCTATGTTAATCAGGATAAAGTATAGATTATGCAGTTTTTATCATATGTAAAGAGATCAATTGTGTGATCAAAAATTAGGCTGGTGTAACCCACCAAATAGCTTGGAGATATATTAGCAAAGTCCTTTCAAGCTTTGCGAGTGTGTACGGAGATTCTAATTTTGCACCCATGTATAATTTGTTCTTCCGTGCATGGGTATTATCGTGTACTCTGTAGAAACATGAATTGCATCGAACTTTATGGAAGTAGTAGCAAAATTTGTTCGAACACTGTCTTATAATAGTATATTGAGATGTAACCCCTATGATCAGTAAATGATTTCAGCTGATGTGAGTAAAATTTGGAGTCGTCATGGATTGACAGAGTATTTTACTGCCTAAAACTTTGCTGCTGAGTTTGATAGTGATAGTCATTTTATATTAACTTAAGAGTGGAATTTGTATCTTGAATTTTTGAAAGAAATCCACTGCTTTTGATCTTCGAACTTAGCCTGATTTAGGAACAACATTGGCTCAACAACCCTTTCTTAATAGATGTAATACTCATTTCATTCTTTTGAATATTATACGTAGATTACTTGACATGATTACTAACAAATTATTGCGTATCTTTTTTTTTACATTCTTCTATGAAGAGACCGAGAAAATTCATACAATGTAGAGCATAACATAAAATAGTAAAAGTTTGGAAACTTTGCGGAACAATTGCTATTTTACGTGTGATGTAATATTCTAAATGTAGCAGCATGTATTATTTACTATATTTTCAAACTACAGCTTTACTGAATATATCAAAATATAAAAAAATCTAAACATGCTATTGATAAAAATATTCTATATTCTCCATGCATTGGATAATACATGCCTGAAACAGTGTGCAATTATTTAAATCACTCAATTGTAAACAAAAATAGTTAAGAAAAATTCAAAAATAGAAAACTAATAGGAAACGTTATGAATATATAATAGTGAATGCTTTCATTTATAAAAGCACACAAGCTAGAAAAATAACTCCCATCACAATTTTTTAGTTAAATTAAGTCTCTCGTACTTTAAATGCACTTTCCTCTGCAAACATGTATTTGCCATGCATAAGAAAATCAAAAACTGTTTTAAAATTTATTCAAAGCTTTATACAGATATATTTCCATATTTTATGGAATATACTAACAAACTTGATGCAAATCAAATCTGCATAGTTCATTTTTTTCTACATTTCGTATTGGATTTCTTCGCGTTGATATTCTAAGCTAAAGTTCAGCAGATCTGAATATATTTTCCTATGCGTAATTTATATTGCACTTTGTGAACTGTAAAAATAAAGCTGAATTTTGTGCATGATTCCTGGAAATATCGTATCGCTCATCTAGCTTCAAGTAGTGATTTGTTAAGTGACTCCATAGAAATGTTTTATAAACAAAAAAAACGTAAATTGTTTATGCGACGCAAAATAAATTTAGTTGTACTTTTTAAGACAAATTTACACTGAAAATAAATGTTTTACATAGTAAGGGAATTTTATTCATTGCTTAACATTTCAAAGTGAGTATTTCGAAATGTTACAGACATTCTTATGTTTACAAAATTTTGTACTTGGATGTATTATTTAGAAAACAATCATTATCTCAAATACTATTATAAGCTGCAAAGTGTTTTTAAAATAAAAATAATTTAAGTTAGAAAATGCACAAATCATGCTTTAGCTCTTAAGAAAGTAAGAAATACGGCCTTTACTGTCCACTTGCAATAATTGCCAGATTAATTCTAAAGACCATCAATATAGCGCATTGATAGTTTTTGCGCAATACATAATGGTTAGTCAAATTATTAAACAAAGTCACAAAAATAGTATTTCTGTAGTTTAGTTAGTGTAGAAAAAGAATTAAAAAAGCACCGTTTGTACAGGATAAATGATTGTATTTTATTTTTTTATTTAATGTGCCGTCCTTCATTATTTTGGGATAAAAAATATAAAATAAAGAGCCCTGCATAAAAAATAGAAGGTGTAAGAAGCCATCATTTGGTGACATTTTATAAGTACTCTAGAACGGATTCAGTAAGTTCTAGACGCAACTTCTATGCCTCTTCACGCAAACTAATTTTTCAATTAGATGAAGTTTATTTGTGATCATTTCATTGATTATTTCTGTCGTTCAAATCTCCCACAAATTCTCGATAAGGTTCATATCCGGTTATTTGCCACAGGCACTGAAGCATGCATAATCATGAACTCGCCGTTGTTAGGGAACCTTTCTTGAAGTTGAGGTATCAGGCGAGTTTCACTATCAGCTAAAGGGAATGTGAACTGTAGTAGAAAACGTTTTACCAAACCATATTGGGACAGGATGATTCGGGGCATTTTTCTGTAAAATAGGAAAAAAGTGCTGGAATTCGGACTCAATTAATGCAGGATGGTGTCATGCTATTTTCCAAAAAATCTGTCCAATAGAGACTGGCTGAGGAAGGCTTTAATGGTCTTCACTTCACTAATGGATGAAAAAAAAACACCTCTTAACTGAGATCGTGGGCAATCTCACACAATGGCTAAGTACTGGTATAAAGTCAGTTTTCATTAGTAACACACAATAGATTATTTAGAATAAAGCTTTTTAAAATAACTAACGTAAATTCTCTTTCTGAGGTGTCTTTGGGGCTGGAGGGGTCAATATTCGAGATTTTAGCAAAGGAAATAGAGGGTGCCCAGTAATTAACCGAAAATTTGAAATTTTCAATAACTATTTACTGGGAAGTCATGCTGACGTAACATATGGAGGCGCAACACTACGCGGTTTACAATTTACGAAACGAGTTTGAACGAGCTTGAATTAATACGAGTTTTCTAGGGATGGACGCAAGACGTGAGAAATCTCTCATTGTCTCACGTTCTCGTCTCGCATTGCGAGACGAGACAGGCAATTTTTTGCGAGACGGGACGCGAGGCGAGAAAGGAAATATTTTGTAAGACGAGACAGAGTCTTATCTCGCGAGAATTTCTCGTCTCGCATAAATTTGCGATACGAATTACTTTTAAATCAGAATTGCAGTGCTGTATTTGAGGAGATATGTCATCCTGAGAAGGGAGGGTACTCTTTGCCTGAAGCCTCTTCCGTTTAATTTTCGTTTGCTTTGTTATCGTTCCTACTATTAGCACTCTACAATACACACAAACACGTAACATTTAAAATTAGGACAGATCGAGGGATATACAAAACACATAAAGGAGAGGATAAAGAAAGAAACTGGTAAAAAGAAAGAAAGCAGAGAAGAAGACAGAAAAATAATTAGTAACCAGAGGAAAAGTTGTACTGTAAGTCCAAAGCCTGACCGTATTTAGATAGAGCGATACTAACTTTGGGGCCCCTTTTACTATCTCAAGCATTTTAACCTATTTTTGACAGCTGTTGAGTTTCGTAATGCAAAAGCTTTTTTAATATTTTCCTAAATTGAATTTTTATAAAATTACTTTCATATATATTTGAGCAAGATAAATGCATTTTAAAAAATTATTTTTATTTTTTTATATTTGTAAACCCATTTGAAATCATTAGCTCATATGGACGCTAAGTCAGGGATGGGCTATTATATGTCGTACTTTTGAAATTTCATTTAAGAGACCGATAAAAGCTATAATATAAAAAAACTTCAATTGTCCCTTTATAAAAGAAAATATGTTTATATTTTTTTTATCATTTATGCTTAGTGATTTTTCCGTTTAAGACGTTTTTTTTCCACTTAAAAATGTTTTGATCAAAATCTGGAAAAAAGTTCCCACTGTATATATATTGCTAAATGTCTTATCTAGATAATTAATTTTTTATGTGAAATTCCCCCAATGTATAAATTTGGAAT
Source organism: Cheiracanthium punctorium (assembly GCA_038373885.1). Taxonomy (NCBI): domain Eukaryota; kingdom Metazoa; phylum Arthropoda; class Arachnida; order Araneae; family Cheiracanthiidae; genus Cheiracanthium; species Cheiracanthium punctorium. Next base: position 11,857 of record JAWZYV010001621.1, read on the forward strand.
ATAATAATTACAGAATTGATTTTTTTAAAGAAAACCATTCATTTATTAATTTTGCGCAGAGTAATCATTGCATGTAAAAAAAAAAAACCAATTGGAAATTTCAATCATCTTGTTAGAGAACGTTTTTTTTAGATTATTATTTTTAATGAGCCCCCCCCCCCCTCTCCCCAACTGATCACTGATGTCAACTTAGATATTCGGTTTTCATAGTTTCTGATAAATTACTGCGTTTTGTAAGTATTTTAGATAGTGAATGAGATTAAAAAGTGAGATTTTGAAATAGCAAGTGAGTTTTAATGTCTAATTCATATTTACGCATAATCCAGAAATTATGAATAAGTTATTGAAATCATGCTATCATTTATTTTTTCATGGAAAAAAAAATTTCAAACTTATTTAGAATGTCTGGCTACAATTTTATTACATTTTTTTAAAAATTAGTTGATGCAAGTCTGCTTTACTTTGATATTTTTATGCACTAATTGTAATTTTTTTTTGTTTACTTATAATATTTAGCGACATTTCATCAAAAATGGATGAATATGTATATAATTAAATCTTATTTCATCTCTTAAATAAATTAAATATTTATAAATAAAAATGTTTTTCACTAGCTACTAAAAAATGCTTGTTTTCAAAATAAAGCCAAGCTATGCGAAACGTAAAAATGAATGATCTACTTGAGCGATTTCGCTAATACAACGCTGGGTCTCAGCGGAAACAAAAGATCTATATTGTGAAACAACCCGGGGTCACAAGTTCTTCCTCTGTTTGCCTCTTTCTTTTTGATGGTGTGAATGAACAGGTTAAACCTGGGGTTTCCGATTAAAATACGAAATGAATATTTCATACACTAAAAACGAGAGGGGTCGATAAGCAGGTTTTCACTATAATTATCCCGTCCCCAACTGAAACTTTTTATGAATTCACTATTCCGCACATTTGGGCCGCGCTTAATTAGATTTAAAATTTTATTTGCGCAGCATGTCCTGAGTTCTGCATCATTTCTAACAAAATTTCAACGTTTTTATATAAATTTCAAAAGAAAATGAAAACTCCCATCAAACCATTCATGTTACATTTACGCAGTTTCCGGAAATAAAATAGATAACACAAAAAATATTTTTTTTCAGTGTCATGTCACATTATATAATTAGATTAGATTATCTCAACCGGAAGGGAGACGCGCGCGACCCTTTCGCCCTCCCCCTTGGATGAGCCCTTGCTTCATATTTACTTCCGGGTTACGAAAGTATTAAAATGTAATTGCATTCAATGGAATCTCCTTGCAAAATTACTTTTTAACACGAACTAGTCAGATTAAATCAGAATTTTTTTATCACTTCAAATGCCACATATGAGTTAATATGATAAATTAATATGCGTACTAATATGATAATATGTAAAATAATTGTTATTATTTATATTATTAATTTTTTCAATAAAATAGTATTAATGTTACTAAAAAATATGGAAACAAAATCGCAGTCCTTAATTTTTTCGAGACTCGCGAGATGAGACAATTTTCTCGGCGAGACGCGAGAGGATACATAGCTTTCCCACTGCGAGACGAGACGAGGGACGAGACAGCCCTGTTTTCTCGTCTCGCGTCCATCCCTAGAGTTTTTCATTTGTGCTGTGATGCAGCACTAGACAGACACGCAAAGCAGTAATTCAGTAAATATGTTCCGTCTTTGAAAAGCAGTTTCGCAGTACTAAAGATGCTGCATTTGACCATCGACATTTTTCATTTTTTCTGTTTGAGGTTTTTTTTTTTTTTTTTCCATTTTTCTGCCCCTGAAAAAAAATTTCGGCGCATCACAACTGTGGAAAACTATTCCAATTCCAGTTTTTGGGAAACAAAAAAACTTTGATCTTTTTAATAAAGTTTAGAGTTCGCCAATCCGCTCTCCTTACCCTATTACCTACCAACGAAGGAAGGAAATAGGGAAAGGAGAGCGGATTGGCCAACTCTAAACTTTATTAAAAAGAACAAAGATTTTTTGTTTCCCAAAAACGGAAATTGGAATAGTTTTCCACAGTTGTGATGCGCCCAAAATTTTTTTCAGGGGCAGAAAAATGGAAAAAAAAACTCAAACAGAACCTCAACATGAAAAAATGATCCCATGGGTTACCGAATGCCAGGCAAAAAAGCCCCAGCGCTCTCTTAGTAAAAACTGCGAAAACAGACCTTGCTTTCCAAAAGGGGACCGGACAATATTTTTACTGGGAAAATTACTGCTTGGGCGTGCCCCCTGTCTAGTGCTGCAATCCCACAGCCACCAATGAAAAAACACCACTAGGGATGGACGACGAAAGCCGAGAAAACAGGGCTGTCTTCGGTCTCGTCTCTCCGTCCTCCCTCGCAGTGGGGGGAAAAGCTAAATTGTACCCACTTCCCTTCTCGCGGTCGTCTCGCCGAGGAAAAATTGTTCCTCATCTGCGCGGGGTCCTCGAAAAATTTAAGGAACCTGCGCGATTTTTGAGTTTCCATATTTTTTTAGTAAAACATTAATTTACTAATTTTATTTGAAAAAATTGAAATAATAAATAAATAAAACCAATTATTTTTTACATATTTATTCATATTAGTACGCCATATTTATTTATCTCATATTAACTCCATTATGTGGCATTTGAAATGGGTGATTAAAAAAAATTTCTGATTTAAAATCCTGGACTAGTTCGTGTTAAAAAAGTAATTTGCAACGGGAGAATTCCATTGAAATGCAATTTACAATTTTAATTACTTTTCGTAACCCGGGAAAGGTAAAATATATGGGAAGGGCAAGGGCTTTCAATCCCAAGGGGGAGGGCGGAAAGGGGTCGCGGCGCGGTCTTCCTCCGGTTCTGAGATAACTAAAATCTAATTCTAATTATATAATTGTGGAACATTGACACTGGAAAAAAAAATTATTTTTTGTGTTAATTCTATTTATTTCCGGAAATAACTGCGTAAAATGTAACACATGAATGGGTTGATGGGAGTTTTCAATTTTTCTTTTGAAAAATTTATATAAAAACGTTTGAAAATTTTTGTTAGAAAAATGATGGCAGAACTTCAGGGACATTGCTGCGGCAAATAAAATTTTTAATCTAATTAAAGGCGGCCCAAATGTGGCGGAATAGTGGGGAAAATTCATAAAAAGTTTTTTCAGGTTGGGGACGGGATAATTATAGTTGAAACCTGCTTTATCGACCCCCTCTCGTTTTTAGTGTATGAAATATTCAATTTCGTATTTAATCGGAAACCCCAGGTTTAACCTGTTTTCATTCCACCAACCATTCAAAAAAGAAAAGAGGCAAACAGAGAAAGAAGACTTGTTGGAACCCCGGGTTGTTTTTCACAAAATATAGATCTTTGTTTCCGCTGGAGACCCAAGCGTTTTGTTTTAGCGGAAAATCGCTCAAGTAAGATCATTCATTTTTTACGTTTCGCCATAGCTTGGCCTTATTTTTGAAAAACAAAGCATTTTTTTAGTAGCTAGTGAAACACATTTTATTTATAAATATTTAATTTATTTAAAGGAGATTGAAAATAAGGAATTTAATTTATATACATATTCATCCATTTTGGAATGGGAAATGTCGCTAATATTATAAAGTTAAAACAAAAAAAAATTTACAATTAAGTGCATATAAAATATCAAAAGGTAAAAAGCCAGGATACTTGCATTTTCAACTAATTTTTAAAAAAATGTAATGTAATAATTTGTAGCCAGACATTCTAAATAATGTTTTGAAATTTTTTTTTTCCATGAAAAAAATAATGATAGCATGAATTTCAATAATAACTTAATTCATAATTCTGGATTATGCGTAAAATATGAATTTAGACATTAAAACTCCACTTGCCTATTTCAAAATCTCACTTTTTAAATCTCATTCACTATTCTTAACACAATACATTACAAAAAACACGCCCAAGTAAATTTATCAGGAAACTTATGAAAAACCGAATAATCTAAGTTGACATCAGTGATCAGTTGGGGAGAGGGGGGGGGGGGGGGGGCTCATTTAAAAAATAATTAATCTAAAAAAAAAAAAACGTTCTCTAACAAGGATGATTTGGAAATTCCATTGGTTTTTTTTTTTTTTTACATGCAAATGATTACTCTGGCGCAAAATTTAAATAAAATGAAATGGGTTTTCTTTAAAAAAAAAATCATTTCTGTTAAATTATTATATTCCAAATTTATACATTTGGGGGGGAAATTCCACATAATAATAATAATTATCTAGATAGGACATTTTAGGCAATATATATACAGTGGGAAACTTTTTTCCCAGATTTTGATCAAACATTTTTTAAGTTGGAAAAAAAACGTCCTACATTAAAACGGAAAAAAAATCACTAAGCATAAATGATAAAAAAAAATATAAAACAATATTTTCTTTTATAAAGGGGGACAATTGAAGTTTTTTTTTATATATTATAGCTTTTTTTATCGTCTTCTCTTAAATGGAAATTTCAAAAAAAGTATACGGACATATAAATAGCCATCCCTGACACTTAGCGTCCATATGAGCTAATGATTCAAATGGGTTACAAATATAAAAATAAAATAATTTTTAAATGCATTTATCTTGCTCAAATATATGAAAGTAATTTTAAAATTCAATTTAGGAAATATTAAAAAAGCTTTGCATTACGAAACTCAACAGCTGTCAAAAATAGGTTAAAATGCTTGAGATAGTAAAAGGGGCCCCAAAGTTAGTATCGCTCTATCTAAATACGGTCAGGCTTTGGACTTACAGTACAACTTTTCCTCTGGTTACTAATTATTTTTCTGTCTTCTTCTCTGCTTTCTTTCTTTTTACCAGTTTCTTTCTTTATCCTCTCCTTTATGTGTTTTTGTATATCCCTCGATCTGTCCTAATTTTAAATGTTACGTGTTTGTGTGTATTGTAGAGTGCTAATAGTAGGAACGATAAACAAAGCAAACGAAAATTAAACGGAAGAGGCTTCAGGCAAAGAGTACCCTCCCTTCTCAGGATGACATATCTCCTCAAATACAGCACTGCAATTCTGATTTAAAAGTAATTCGTATCGCAAATTTATGCGAGACGAGAAATTCTCGCGAGATAAGACTCTGTCTCGTCTTACAAAATATTTCCTTTCTCGCCTCGCGTCCCGTCTCGCAAAAAATTGCCTGTCTCGTCTCGCAATGCGAGACGAGAACGTGAGACAATGAGAGATTTCTCACGTCTTGCGTCCATCCCTAGAAAACTCGTATTAATTCAAGCTCGTTCAAACTCGTTTCGTAAATTGTAAACCGCGTAGTGTTGCGCCTCCATATGTTACGTCAGCATGACTTCCCAGTAAATAGTTATTGAAAATTTCAAATTTTCGGTTAATTACTGGGCACCCTCTATTTCCTTTGCTAAAATCTCGAATATTGACCCCTCCAGCCCCAAAGACACCTCAGAAAGAGAATTTACGTTAGTTATTTTAAAAAGCTTTATTCTAAATAATCTATTGTGTGTTACTAATGAAAACTGACTTTATACCAGTACTTAGCCATTGTGTGAGATTGCCCACGATCTCAGTTAAGAGGTGTTTTTTTTTCATCCATTAGTGAAGTGAAGACCATTAAAGCCTTCCTCAGCCAGTCTCTATTGGACAGATTTTTTGGAAAATAGCATGACACCATCCTGCATTAATTGAGTCCGAATTCCAGCACTTTTTTTCCTATTTTACAGAAAAATGCCCCGAATCATCCTGTCCCAATATGGTTTGGTAAAACGTTTTCTACTACAGTTCACATTCCCTTTAGCTGATAGTGAAACTCGCCTGATACCTCAACTTCAAGAAAGGTTCCCTAACAACGGCGAGTTCATGATTATGCATGCTTCAGTGCCTGTGGCAAATAACCGGATATGAACCTTATCGAGAATTTGTGGGAGATTTGAACGACAGAAATAATCAATGAAATGATCACAAATAAACTTCATCTAATTGAAAAATTAGTTTGCGTGAAGAGGCATAGAAGTTGCGTCTAGAACTTACTGAATCCGTTCTAGAGTACTTATAAAATGTCACCAAATGATGGCTTCTTACACCTTCTATTTTTTATGCAGGGCTCTTTATTTTATATTTTTTATCCCAAAATAATGAAGGACGGCACATTAAATAAAAAAATAAAATACAATCATTTATCCTGTACAAACGGTGCTTTTTTTAATTCTTTTTCTACACTAACTAAACTACAGAAATACTATTTTTGTGACTTTGTTTAATAATTTGACTAACCATTATGTATTGCGCAAAAAACTATCAATGCGCTATATTGATGGTCTTTAGAATTAATCTGGCAATTATTGCAAGTGGACAGTAAAGGCCGTATTTCTTACTTTCTTAAGAGCTAAAGCATGATTTGTGCATTTTCTAACTTAAATTATTTTTATTTTAAAAACACTTTGCAGCTTATAATAGTATTTGAGATAATGATTGTTTTCTAAATAATACATCCAAGTACAAAATTTTGTAAACATAAGAATGTCTGTAACATTTCGAAATACTCACTTTGAAATGTTAAGCAATGAATAAAATTCCCTTACTATGTAAAACATTTATTTTCAGTGTAAATTTGTCTTAAAAAGTACAACTAAATTTATTTTGCGTCGCATAAACAATTTACGTTTTTTTGTTTATAAAACATTTCTATGGAGTCACTTAACAAATCACTACTTGAAGCTAGATGAGCGATACGATATTTCCAGGAATCATGCACAAAATTCAGCTTTATTTTTACAGTTCACAAAGTGCAATATAAATTACGCATAGGAAAATATATTCAGATCTGCTGAACTTTAGCTTAGAATATCAACGCGAAGAAATCCAATACGAAATGTAGAAAAAAAATGAACTATGCAGATTTGATTTGCATCAAGTTTGTTAGTATATTCCATAAAATATGGAAATATATCTGTATAAAGCTTTGAATAAATTTTAAAACAGTTTTTGATTTTCTTATGCATGGCAAATACATGTTTGCAGAGGAAAGTGCATTTAAAGTACGAGAGACTTAATTTAACTAAAAATTGTGATGGGAGTTATTTTTCTAGCTTGTGTGCTTTTATAAATGAAAGCATTCACTATTATATATTCATAACGTTTCCTATTAGTTTTCTATTTTTGAATTTTTCTTAACTATTTTTGTTTACAATTGAGTGATTTAAATAATTGCACACTGTTTCAGGCATGTATTATCCAATGCATGGAGAATATAGAATATTTTTATCAATAGCATGTTTAGATTTTTTTATATTTTGATATATTCAGTAAAGCTGTAGTTTGAAAATATAGTAAATAATACATGCTGCTACATTTAGAATATTACATCACACGTAAAATAGCAATTGTTCCGCAAAGTTTCCAAACTTTTACTATTTTATGTTATGCTCTACATTGTATGAATTTTCTCGGTCTCTTCATAGAAGAATGTAAAAAAAAAGATACGCAATAATTTGTTAGTAATCATGTCAAGTAATCTACGTATAATATTCAAAAGAATGAAATGAGTATTACATCTATTAAGAAAGGGTTGTTGAGCCAATGTTGTTCCTAAATCAGGCTAAGTTCGAAGATCAAAAGCAGTGGATTTCTTTCAAAAATTCAAGATACAAATTCCACTCTTAAGTTAATATAAAATGACTATCACTATCAAACTCAGCAGCAAAGTTTTAGGCAGTAAAATACTCTGTCAATCCATGACGACTCCAAATTTTACTCACATCAGCTGAAATCATTTACTGATCATAGGGGTTACATCTCAATATACTATTATAAGACAGTGTTCGAACAAATTTTGCTACTACTTCCATAAAGTTTCGATGCAATTCATGTTTCTACAGAGTACACGATAAATACCCATGCACGGAAGAACAAATTATACATGGGTGCAAAATTAGAATCTCCGTACACACTCGCAAAGCTTGAAAGACTTTGCTAATATATCTCCAAGCTATTTGGTGGGTTACACCAGCCTAATTTTTGATCACACAATTGATCTCTTTACATATGATAAAACTGCATAATCTATACTTTATCCTGATTAACATAGAATGTATCCCATATTAAAACATACGGAAGCACATCATCTCTAAAAATTTATAATTTACAGAACATTGTCTACATTTATCTAATAAAATAACTCATTTCGACCCAATCACTTATTTTTTTACCAAAGAAACTGTAATACAATAACATAATAAAATTATTATTAAAACAAAAGCTAGCTAATAAAAAGAGCAGCATTAATGTTTTAATAAATATCTCAAAAATACAGTCTTTAACATTAATTACAAAAATGTAAAGTTATAGAAATATTTATTTTAGATAGAAAACGCTTTCATTCGTCAAAACTTTTAAATTAATAATCTCATATAGTTTGACTTATTCAAAAACAAATGCATTATGTTTAGTTGTATAACTGTTTAAAATAAATTTCTTGATTATGCAAACAAGCAAAAACCTTTCGAATCAGTCTTATTTACGAGCTTCGGTTAATTATGTAAATAAAGAGCAAACATTTCGAAAGAAAATCTTATTAAAGGCTTGGTTTTCCGATAAATTACAGTATTATCTTTTGTATCAGTACTTATTGGCAATACTTATTGAAATAAACAAGCGCTTGCGGTTTATTTTTAGAAAAATCCCTCCTTCTTTTGTTTTAAATAAAGTAAATAATTCAAAGAGTAAATATTTCGGATTACGGACGAGTTTTATTTAATTCTTCTTCACGAACAAAATGCCTTAGAAGTTGTTTTTTTTTTTTCCTTTATAAAAAAATTTCTCTTCATGGACAAAAGTTTTTTTTAAATGCAATTAATTAAAAAATCCATTAAATTTTTTCAAAAGGTTGTCACGAATAAGAGGCTTTAAAAAAGGAGTAAAAAAAAAAAAAAATTCCACAATGGGAAATAGTTTTTGTATTCTTTTGTTCAATAGCACATTAAAAAAGGAGCAGCCAAATAGAAATTTCAATAAATGGTACTTTTTAATAGAATATTGTATAAAAAAATTACGGTTTTCTTTAAGAAATGAGAAAAAATTAATCCCTTTTTCGTTGAATTTTAACAGTTTTTTATTTAAAAACTGTTTCTTATATTTGAGTCCTCCATTGTGGGCTGTGAGTACAATAACCTTGTTTGATTTTTTCATTCAAGTAGTTAGTTTTATTTAGAAAGTCTACCAAGAACCAACAAAAAAACCAACAATTTTTTAAAAAAAATGAAACCACATATTAATGTTGTGGCTGGTGTGTGTGTGGGTGACGTTTTCAGATTATACCAGTTAAAAGGTTCGCAAAGGAGTTTAGTGGCAGATTACAAAAAAAACTGGTTTTATTTGAAACCTTTACCATTTTAAGTTACACAATAATAGAAGGTGGATTTAAGAGGGGGGAGGGGAGACGTTTTTTTACGACGAAAATCTCGCGCGTGGGGAACTTAGTTAAAAACAGTTTCTAGTGGGCCAGGGGGAAGTGTGGGTCCCCCCGATTTTTTCCGAGGTGTTGGGCGGGTATTTTTTACTCTGGTTTTTCCACCCACCACCTCGGTGGGTTTGGCTAAAGACATAAAAAAACCTCCGGCCTACTTTCACTCCCTTTCATATCTCTTCTAAATTCCGAAAAAAACCACCACCCCCCACATTTGTGCCAACACATTGGAAAACCGCACAAATCCCGTGGCCTACAACAAGGGGGCGTTGGGGGACCACGTGTTTACACTTAAAACACGAAAAAGAACCTAACACAGAAGAATCGAGGGGAATCTGGTATTCTGCCAATTTAACTGAACACAGCTTTCCAGAGCGGCGGGCGTGGGCCCAAATAATAAGACCAGGGAAAGGCAAAAAACATACAGTAAAAAGTTTCACCCCGCATTGAAACAAGAACAATACCAAAACTAGGGTAAAAAAAAACCCAAAAAAAAATTAACCCCTTTTGTATGTACACTTTAAACATATATATTATATAGTATATAAATGTGGGAATAATAATTAAGTTCTGCTGTGGCAACACCACTGAACGAACTATAACTTCAACTCCCGCCAGTTGTTCCCCCGCCAAAGAACACTCTAGACGGAGAACGAGACTGGGCAGACGTTCGATGTTAAAAGAGCAGAATAGCTCTCTTGATGTTATTTTTATTTTTATTTCTACCTCTCAATGTTTTTAAATGTTAGTGTCGTCGTTGTATTAAAGTTTCGTCTCATTAAATGTTTAAAAAGATTAACGTCTATTTAATTTGGAGCGCTAGCTCCATCCTACATGGGTGCTCGCCGTTCGAATCCGCACATCCCCTAGATACAGTACCGGAACTAAAAAAGTTAATACATTTCTTGTAATATTTATTGTTCTTGTGATTTATATGTCAGCGAAATTAAAAGTGATGTGCTACAGAGGATAATATTTTCATGGAATGCCGAAACAAGAACAGAAACACAAACTGTAAGTACATTCTAATCATATTCTAATTACTTGATGCATACGTTGATGCTTGTTCAAGAAAATGTCGATGATTAATGAAATGCTCATCTCATTCAAGATATAAGAAAACTGAGGAAATATTTCAACGTTATTTTGATGCAAGAATTTTTTAATTGATGCGAAATTCTTTTTTTTGATGCGACTTTCACGTTGACTCTATTACTTCTGTTTTCTTGGCTTTCTACTTTGATGAATTTATTTGATGATTTCGAGGAATAATTTGATGATTTGATGAATATTTTGATGCGTAATTTGAAAGATTGGTAATTAGAAGTTTGGTTGAATTATATACCTTCGTTTTCTTGAACAGCAACATTTGAAGAACACGTATTTCGTATACATTTTGATTTGTTGTGAATTGAATACAGTTTTGAAACATATTATATTGTTATTCTGATGCATATTTTTGAGAACAGTCTCTATATTCTTTTAATGAGATTTAAATGCCTTAATGTGAAGAAAATGTTTGATACTGAAATTCTATTTTAAATTCCGAAGTGTTTGAGTTTTGATCTTGGTTTTGCATATCTGTGTACAGTAACTATTTGAATATATATAATCATGTCTACTCTCAGCGATTACCCCAATATCGCAAAATCGTTAAAAATTGGTAGTACGAGTCAAATAAAGGTTTTACATCGCTTAATTTTTGGTACAGACGGCGATAGACAAAATCGCGCGAGATTACGCAAATTTACAGGTTTCCCACAGCCATTCGAGTTAGAAGAAACGAAACAAAAAGTACTTAAAGAGTTTTCACTTAAAGACCTAATTTCTATTTGCAATTTACTTCATTTAGAATTCTCAACTGACCCAGATAAGTGTGCTAACACCATTCTTACGAGTCTTAATGATTTATCGTTATTAAAAGCAGATTATTCCGATCTTTCGGAAAGCGAAGTCAATGATTCACATCCGGTTGACAGTTCATCTCAAACAAATAACGTCGTGGGTGAAAATAGTACTCCCTCCCCACCCACCCCTGACGCAAAAGAAGAATTTTCGGATAAGCAACAGACACAGATTCCTTTTAGTGAATCAGCTCAGAATTTATTGCCTTCAGTCGAAACTACGAGTTCCTCTTTCCAATTATTTAGTCTCAAAGACGTTGTTGATTTAATAAAACCTTTTTCGTCTCGCGATAATTATAGCATTGAGAATTTCATATCCGACGTTGAAGAAATTTTTTATTTGTACCAAATAAACAATCCAATTCACCAAATTACTTTTGTTAGGAAATGTTTGACTGGTCCCGCTCAAACTTTAATTAGGTCTATTCGTGGAATCACAAATTGGGAACAATTGAAGCACCATTTGCTAGAGGAATTTTCTGACAAAATTAACAGCATTCAGTTACATAAATTAATGGAATCTCGACGTATGAAACCGTTTGAAACCCTACAAGAATATTTCTTAGCTATGAGAGATTTGGCACACAAAGGATCTCTTGATGATCCCTCCCTGATTGAATATGTTATAAATGGAATTCCAGATTCATCACACAATAAAATTTTCCTTTACGGTTGTAAATCCATCCCAGAATTCAAGGAAAAATTAAAGATTTATGAAAAAATCTTTAACAGTTCTCAACATTTCAGACAAAATAATCAGAAAAAATTCGATGATACCAACCTTAATGTGAAACTCGACAATAAACGTAACCCAAATACACAACCAGTATGTTATTCTTGTGGCTTGAAGGGTCATAAAAGCAACCAATGTTTGATTAAGTCACATGGTAAACAATGCTATGGATGTAAAAATTTTGGTCATGTTCATGCTAATTGTCCCAAAAGTTCTCAAAATTCGAAACCAAAACCTGAATCTCAAAAACCTACTCCTGATAAAACTGTAAATGTGCTATCTCCTCAAACTTCATCGAAAAATCCCATGCATGTTGACATTCAACTTGCAGGAATTCAATTGACAGCACTCTGTGACACTGGGTCACAAGCAACCCTTATTAATGAGAAAACACATCGAAGAATCGGTTCGCCACCATTGCATTCCAACACCATTCCCTTTTCAGGAATTGGCCGAAACGAAGTTCATAGCCTCGGGTTTTTCCAGGATTCCATCGAAATTCAAAAGATTACTTTACCTGCTAAAATACATGTTCTAAAAGATGACTTGATTCCTTTTGATGTGATTATCGGAAGCGACTTTTTGCAGCAAACCCAATTTACATTTGATAAAGACGGTATTCATTTATGCGGTACTCTTGAGGATAACATTTTCGTTAATATTGCTAATATTTCTAATGACCAAACTTTTCCATTTGATCTTTCACACATTTTGAATTCTGAAATTCGTGAGGAAGTTCAAAATATCGTTACTTCCTACAAACCCCATAAAGTTAAAGACACTGAAATTCAGATGAATATTTTATTACAAGATGAAATACCCGTAGCACAACGCTCTCGAAGACTCCCTTTTGCTGAACAGAAAATTGTGGAAAAACAAATTCAAGATTGGTTAAATGATGGAATTATTAAACAAAGTTGCTCTGATTATGCCGCCCCGATTGTTCTATGTAAGAAAAAAACTGGAGATTACAGACTTTGTGTTGATTACCGCAGGCTTAATAGAAAAATGATAAAAGATAAATTTCCCTTACCACTCATAGAAGAAGCCTTAGATAAACTTGGAACATCTCGGATTTTCACTACACTTGACCTTAAAAATGGTTTCTTTCATGTACCTATGGACCCTAACAGCACTAAATATACTTCTTTCGTAACTCATGAAGGCCAGTACGAATTTTTACGAGTTCCATTTGGATTATCCAACAGCCCTAGTGTTTTTCAACGATATGTTTATACAGTTTTTAGAGATCTCATTCGCGATAACATTCTTATTGTTTACATGGACGATCTTCTCATACCATCTAATGACGAAGTCGAAGGCCTACAAAAATTGCGCCTAGTTCTCCAAACAGCTGCAGATTATGGCCTCGAATTGAACTTAAAAAAGTGCCAATTTTTACAACGAAAGATAGAATTCCTTGGTTATATTATCGAAAACGGAGTAGTTAAACCGTCACTTACCAAGACACAGGCAGTTCAAAAATTCCCACAACCTCAAAACCCTAAACAAGTTCAAAGTTTTCTTGGACTAACAAGTTACTTCAGAAAGTTTATTCCAAATTATGCGCTGATTGCTAGACCATTAAGTGACCTCCTTCGGGATAATGTAGAATTTAATTTTGGCCCTGAACAAATAGCAGCTTTTCAACACCTGAAAAACATTCTTTCACAAAACCCAGTTCTTCATGTTTTTCAACAAGGATACCCATTAGAACTCCACACTGATGCAAGCTCCTTAGGTTTTGGCGCTGTGCTCTTACAAAAATCAGATGATGGACAGTTTCATCCTATTCATTATTTTAGCCGTAAAACTACAGTTCAACAAGAAAAATATCACAGTTACGAACTGGAAGTTCTCGCCGTCGTTGAGGCACTAAAGAAATTTCGCACCTACTTGCTAGGTACAAAATTTAAAATTATCACAGATTGCGATGCTTTCCAAAAAACGATGCACAAAAAAGATCTACCAGCTAAAATTGCTCGATGGGCATTGATGTTAGAGGACTTTGATTATGAAGTTTGTCATCGATCCGGTAGACAGATGAAACATGTTGACGCTTTAAGTCGTAACCCCATTCTTGTTATTACCACAAACGATATCACTCAAAAGGTGAAAAATGCCCAAGAACAAGATGAATTTATAACTCAAATTAAATCTATGCTCGAATCTACACCTTCCGATGAATATTTGGTTAAAAACGGCATTCTTTATAAACTTCATAAGGATACCGAACTTTTAGTAGTCCCACAAATGATGCAGAAAGAAATCGTGCTAAACGCCCATTCACAAGGTCATTTTGCCTCACAAAAAACCGAATCAATTGTTTCTCGTGAATTTTACATCCCTCAACTTAAGAAATTGGTTCAAGAAATTATTTCAAATTGTATTCCTTGCATTCTCTCCTCGCGAAAATCTGGAAAACAAGAAGGATTGCTTCACCCAATTCCAAAAGGTGATGCACCTCTTGAATGTTACCATTGCGACTTTTTAGGACCTTTACCATCGACAAAAAAATGTTATAAATATATTTTTACAGTAATTGATGCCTTTTCGAAATTTATATGGATCTATCCCGTGAAGTCAACCTCTACGAAAGATGCCTTGGACAAACTATCCTTGCAACAAACTACATTTGGCAACCCTTCAAAAATCATCACAGACAAAGGTAGCGCATTCACATCTTCAGAATTTCAAAGCTACTGCCAGGAACAGTATATTGAACACATTTCAATTACGACAGGTGTACCACGTGGAAACGGTCAGGTTGAACGCATTCATGGCACAATTATCCCCGTTTTAACTAAGTTAGCTATAGATGAACCTGACAAATGGTTTAAATACGTCCCGCGATTGCAACGTATCTTAAATAGTACCACCACACGCAGTACAAAATTCACACCTTTCGAACTTTTAATTGGTGTTCAAATGAAACAACAGGAGGACCTACAGATTAAACAACTTCTTGACGAGGAACACCAGCAAAGAATTATTGATGACAAAGAAGCGTTACGTATCGAAACTAAACGAAATATCCTCCGTTTACAGGAAGAAAATATACGACAGTATAACAAACGACGTAAACCAGCCTGTAAATACAAGATTGGTGACAAAGTGGCAATACAACGAACTCAGTTTGGAACTGGACTAAAGCTGCGACCCAAGTTCTTCGGACCCTATGAGATCACAAAAATCAACCCCAACGATCGTTACGAAGTTCGGAAGTTAGGACATCATGAAGGTCCCACCATAACGTCAACTGCGGCAGATAAAATGAAACAGTGGTGCAGCAACTGAACACCCAATCTTATTATGCTTTGTTTCTCAACTTTTTTTTTTCTCCCTTTTTCTGCTTGTTTTTCTTTTCTTTTCAGATTTTTTGCTTTTTCAACCCAGCCGCGGACGTCTGTAACCTCAGGACGGCCGTGTGGATAATAATTAGTTCTGCTGTGGCAACACCACTGAACGAACTATAACTTCAACTCCCGCCAGTTGTTCCCCCGCCAAAGAACACTCTAGACGGAGAACGAGACTGGGCAGACGTTCGATGTTAAAAGAGCAGAATAGCTCTCTTGATGTTATTTTTATTTTTATTTCTACCTCTCAATGTTTTTAAATGTTAGTGTCGTCGTTGTATTAAAGTTTCGTCTCATTAAATGTTTAAAAAGATTAACGTCTATTTAATTTGGAGCGCTAGCTCCATCCTACACGTATCCCACTTCAAATGAAGTAAGTTTGAAAGAAGCGGCTCAAAAATTTATATAATTTAATCGAAGGGGACACAAGAAAGTCATGATTTTTCCTCATCAGAATTTTCAATTTTGCAGCTCTAAAAATATTATTTAAATCTTCATTTTAGAGAATATTAGAAAAAAATGTGTTTTTGCTTTTATTGAAAAAATGAGCATTGTTATAAAACGTGGAATGCCTGCCAAAGCATTCAAACCCTAAAACAGCAATTAATCGAACATTTATAAAAGTGCTGGGAACTGAGCCCTTGATAAGGTATATATTTACTTCTCCCACAACTACTTGATTAAAATACGACTGCTAACAAATAATTTGATAAAAGCAATCTTGAACAATATGATAAGTAATATACAAAAAATAATTTTATTAAAGAGTCACTTATTACGCTCGAATCAGGACTGAAAATTTTCACACTTATAGAGGCTAGATACTTTGACATACATTTCACTTCTTAGTAGTTACCCTTTCGCGATAGATTGAAGTTTATATATTACCCCCCCCTCATTTTCCATTAAGTATGCGACAGTCAGAATTCATTGTGGAATGAAAGGAAATTTAAAAAATGAGAAGCATTGTTAGCTGATCATAATTACAAACTACGCATACTCACGATGATTTCGAATATTTCAAAAAACTCCCCAAAACATTACGATTTGATTCTATTCTATTCATATTTTAAACAGTAATTAAGAACAAATACATTTTCTAAGAACGTTTCAAATAAACTTCATCAAGTAAGCTGGCACAGTTCAAAACGAAGGCATAAAAGTTGAGACACCAGATCAGCAATAAAATCTTATTTTTTCCTTGTATAATAAAGATTGGACGATTTTTAAAAGTGAAATGCAAAATCGCATCTTTACACGTATGCTAATTTTAAAAAGAAGTCACAATTTCGTAATGAGAATTCTAATGAATAACACTTAGAACAGTACTTAAAATATATATTTCTGAGTACTTTGCTCAACTTGAACCTGATAATAATATAATCCAATAAAATATTAGAGTTCAAAATATACAGTTTACGTAGAAATGCTTCAATAAAGTATTATTCCGTTTTCAAAGGCCGTTGAAGTTATTTTTAAAATAGTACATTTTTCTGGCAAAGCGTGAAAGCGTTTTTGGCAAAAAGTGACTTCATGTATTGATATTTTATTCATACAGCGAAGTGACGTTCGAACAAAGCTCTAGTTGTTGAGTTTTTGAATTGTGAAATTTCTCGTTATCTCCGCTAGAATGGCGAATTACATCTCAAACGCTGGTATAGTGTGTGAATGTGTATAATAAAAACAAACATCACTTTTCGACTGAAATCATCAAATTCACGTTAAACTTCCAGTGCTGCTTCTTACATTCACACGCAATAAACGAACTAGATTATCATAGAATGGCATATACAGGGTAATTCAAAACTATCGGGGGGGGGGGGAAATGTAATGGGTGATAGAGGGAACCAAGACTGCTCAGAGCCGCATAGGAATGCGGGGTCCCAAACGTCGTCTCTGTATACTTGTTAATAATCACTTTGGAAGATGGGTTGAAATAATAGCGAACTTTCAGAGCATTGTTTGTTATAAACTAATGCCGCTTTCAAGGATAGCACTGTATTAAAATTGATAGTTTGTAAATTGTGTTTCATTTCTTTTATGAAATTGTCGGAGAAAAGCCAATAGGTTATGTTATATTAAGAAATTAGACGAACACGTCAGCACTTTTCCCCCAAAGTAATTATAAATGTGTACATTCAGACTATATTTTTTCAAGTGTTTTGAATCACCCTATATAGCGAATTGATGAAAGGTCAGCTCTTCGAGCAGAAATTAAGAAAATTTCGACATTTAACACAGATTTGAAAAAAATTAAATTAAAAAAAAAACATCAGATACTTTCATATTTTAAGTACACACTAAATTCTATATATTAAGAGCGCATCATAATCCATACGTTGCCCCTATTTTTCTTTCTTATTCCATTAAGTTGGAAAGTGTATCATTATTCATGAGTGTGCCGTATTTTTCTTCCTTGTTTCAAAAAAATTTCCTTCGTGTTTGGAATTGAAATCTACATTAAAATCGCCTAATAAAATTATTTTACAGTCTTCGCCAGGCATACTCTAACTATACTTCTCCTTTGTAATAAGCCGTAGCGTTTGCCAAATCTGAAAGATATCGCCAAGCTTTTTGTGGCCTTATTTTCTGTGCGAAATTTTTAAGATAAATCCTGAAAAATTGCAAACCTTGGCTACTTTTACCATTTTATCCCCCTCCTCTCACGCTATCTAGCAACCCTATTGAAAAACGAAGCGAAAACATGTAGACGCAAATCGGTCCACACAACTATGTCGACAGAAGGACTCGGAGTGACCGAAATAACACTCTACTGCTGAAGAATTTAAAGTTACACGCATAGAATGCGATAAATATACGTAAATTTGAGCAAATTTTCAAGATTGTTCGTTTAGGGTGTTAAAACATTTTCAAAGTTGATTTTTTTCAATAAACCGCGATATAGTTGTATGACACTCAGTACCATTAATGTAAACAGATATATTATACTAAAAATGTATTGCGATTCATTCCACCTCTCAAAAATTTCAACTTCATAACTTGTTGCTGATCCTACCAACAATTTTGCTCGGGCCGTCATCGGCTGGCTGCGTGGCCGGTGATTGCCCGAGCAAAAATGCTAGTAAGGGAATCAGATTATGAAATTTATGCTAGTACGTAAAATATTCTTGATTTGAAAAAAAAAATTAGTTTCATAAAACAACTATAATTACAACATGCGAAATCTAAAGCAATCATAAATTTAATATCACTCAACCGTGTAAGCATCTGTGCTTATTAATTGTACCTCCGACTACTATATTTATTATATAAAATTAGAAGAATAGATTCATGAAAACAGAATTCAGTTTCACCTTCCATAGCAAAACAAGCAATTAATATTTGTATATCAAAGGTTTCATTAAATTTATCTTATGCTGCAGTTTAATGCTTTATGTCTGCTTCCATTGCCCGTGTACTTATTAATGATGTTCAATTCATATCTCATAGGAAGACATGTGAACATCCGAGCGCAATTAGCACTTCATAAAATGTATTCCAGCAATTCAATTCCACCATAAAATTTCATATTTCGACTTTAATATATTAATGCGGTCTTCCATCGATAATAGGAAGTATTTCTGTATTGGAAACAGATTTTGTAGACTGTCATTATGACTGCAATTGGGTGCTTTTAATCGCCCTTTGTGTTTTGCTTGTTTAAAGAGCCTTATGGAATCAATCGTACTATTCGCGCAACCTGCCATATGTTTTTACTAAATCTTTTACGCAAACACCCGAATTATTTAGATTATTGTTCTAAAGAGTTCTTTATTCGGAATGGGGGAGGACTGATGCCAAAAAAATTGTGCAATTCACGGGCACAAATTCAATATTGGGTTGTTCGGAAAGTCATTTCATTTTTTAAGAACATGAGAACCCATATGTTGATCCTTGAGAAGTTTCAAATGATCATGAGTGGTCGATACATTTAATCTTTCAATGATCTCACAAGTTGTTATTCACCGGTTTTCATCAATTAATGCCTTAGGTATGCCTTCATCAGTTTCAATTGGCCTTCCAGTATGTGGTGCGTCCACAACATCAAATTTCCAGATCAAAATTTTGAAAACCAATTTTAGCACTAGCGTTCTCTGAATACATTTTCCCATACCCATAAGATAATTTTATTTTATTTCTTAAACAGTACTTTTTAACTTTCCGATGGAGAAAAAGCAAAATATGTCGAAAATGCCTATTTTAGTTTCCAAATTTGATAGAGTACCAAACAAAAACTACACTACTCAGAATCCATCGAACTGTTTTCTCAAGCAAGCTTGATATATCTCAGCTGTCAAAATATATAATGATTATGCAGCTTAAGTGTGAAGTTGGCTGTGTAAAAATGCGATTAAGCCCTCTGTTGGGATAGAACGAAATTACTTTCCGAACAACCTAATAGCTTTTTGCATCATGCAGATCATGCAGTACGTATCTTTTGAGTGGTAGATGTATTATAATCTGTTTCCTAGTGAATACAATCGATCCCGCGTAATAGAATATCAGTTAAAAGAATATATCGCTTTATGTCATACATTTTCAATGTACCAAACCTTTTTAAATAGTCGATGAGATTATGGATAATAGAATATCCACTTATCAAAACAACTTTTGAGACAAGTTTGCTATTCCATTGAACGCACTCGACTGTACTAAAGAAAAGAAATTCTGTTATAATCTTCTACTTAAGATCTATTAACTACTCAAGGAGAATGAACACAAGTTGTAATGGCTAGTCAAAGGCCATTTAAATTTCATACATGTCGGATGCATATTACATCTTGGCGAAACCAAAATTCTGACCAACCTTCGCGACTGACTTAAGGAGACATGGACTACAAAATCCTAACTGCCACGACAATCTTTCGCTTTAAGCAGAGATGAAAACTCCTGGACTATTGGTGAAGAAAATAAATAAAATTGATGTCACTTTGGTATCGTAAATGCCATTGTATCAAATTCTTCCACAATTTAAGTAATTATGTATTGCATCACTTACCTCATTTAGTATGTACGATTCTGGCAACGCTACGCTAGGCCAATCTGCAAAGGATGGGGGTTGCCTTGGTAGGAGGAATTTCTAGGGGTTTCTAACGCGTATTCACGTTACATCTGGAGGAAACTACCAAAACTCAAGACCGTTAGATAGATACCCATGCGATGGGACCCGAACTCGGGACCTTCACACTTCGGCCGTCTTTACCATTTTCAGTGACTTAACCACAGTGCCATGGTGAGGATCCGCAATTTAAGTATACGGACTTAAACAAAAATAATGTTCTTCTATAAGTGCGTACTTACTGGTTTTTTAATGAGATTATATGAACTCAAACTACGAAAAAGCATTTTTTTTTTGTATGAAATAAATTCAAGGCTTGTACGAATAAATATTTTTTTACAAGGTAATTCCGTTAGAGATGGCCATAGATCTTTTAAAGTGAAGCAAAAAAAAATGCTTGTTATATAGTCTTTTATACATGAGCAGTCTTTTGAAAATAAACATCTATGTGAGAAAGAAGAAAGCTTAAAATTCATTCAAAGAAAGAAACACTCTTGACCATCTCATCCTCACATCAGAGTAAGTTGTCTATAGAAGTGCGGGGCAGATGACCAGTCATAGATTTTATTTTTCCTATCATTACACTTTGCTCTAACTTATTTTTCTATATGTATGCATATAGTTCCATGTTAGATACATTGCAATTAGGTACAGATATAAAATCTTTTTTTATAAAACCTTTTCCAAATTTAAGTAAGTGCTTACCTCTACTCGGTTCATTCCCTGGCACCGAATCAATGACACTCCTTCAGATCTCCTCGAAATAATATAAGGGTCTCTTTTCAAAATAAAAATTGCAACTAATCATAACTTGCTTTTTATTTTCATTCTCAAGCATTGGTGTGTTAAAACCATTCATCCTTTCTTAATATTGTACTTTCTCTGGAGTATTTTTGAGTTATGCGATAAATGAAGCTTTGTACACAGACATTTCTCCATATTTTATACAATGTATGGCAGGTTTCAAACAATCTTAATAATTGTGTCCAATTGCCACGCTTAGCAATAGGTTTTCTGTAGTATTTGTTTGATATAAGTAAGGAATTTAATCAGGTATCAATTACATGGAAAACGACATAAACTAATACGGCTATCTTAACCTGACTTCAAATGACCATCTCTCCTTTTTGAAAGGGTGAGATAGGCACATTTGAAATCAAAGTAATAACAATTAAATCGACAGCCATTTTGAAATTAAATAAAACAAAGAATTATTCTAACCTCAATGCAGTGAATTAATTATGCAATCAACTCACAAAAACACAAATAATTAACATAAAGGTATAGTGATATCAAAGTTCTCTCAAGGCTTTGCCACCTGCTGTTGCAGCAAGTAGTAATTTAGATGTGGACGAAACAAAGCCGTAAACCAAAATACCTTTATACCATTCGAGTTGTCCACTTCGAAGAAATAGAAACAGAGCTTTTTACGGTCGCTATGCAAATTCAGCGCAATTCACCATTTGAAACCATTAAAAAATTAACAAATCACAATGGCTTAACACTTTCGGTACGGAGGAGCTGACAGCGGTTATATATATTCGTGGCAAGGGGATTTTTTCACAAGAGTAGTTGCACTTTACTGGAGCAAAAGTCGGGAAATCGTGCATCATAAAATCAAAAATTTTCTATATACTACACAAAATTTACTGTTTACAAAATGTGTTTAATTATATTTCGGAATTATTGGCAATTGTGGTAATCACACCCACATAACATTCCTTGAAGATATCGTTCATCAACGTAGAGAGAACGTTTCGCGGGTGCCGCCAACGGGCGGTAGTAGTTAAGAAAGGGTTATCATGCAAGAACACCTGAATTTTGATATACACTGTCAAAAATCAATTGATTTTTTTAACCTAGTTCGATTGCTGCAAATCTCCAAATAATCTCTTCTATGAATAAGATCATCTGTTAGTATTTTCTTTTTAGATGTTATTAACGTCGTTTCATTTTGCCACAATTAGCACATGTCGATGTAAGTTCTGTATTGATACGTACAAATGTTGACGATTTCACCATTTATTACATCTATAAAAAAGTTGCTTCAGTGTGTTCGAGAAAACTTACTTTCTGCGTTTTTAATAGAAATTCAGCTTAAAGTCACTTCTCTTTGCTGCTTCTTTGAGAAATGGAAACGTTATCATACATGAGAATGGATAAACATCCTGCGATCTATGCTACTTAGCTGCTGTGACGATTAACATTTCAAGCCTATATAACATGAGACCAATTAACATCTCCGAAACGTAGCACGGAAGCTGTTAAATGTTTCAAAATGTTCGTTTAATGGGCGTTAAAATGAATGCGTCTGAGAAGTGTCATAAATGTTATTTACGCTGTATTACTCGAAATATATCTGGCTGTTTTGGCAGTGAGTGTTTAGTCTCGATATTTGCCGATACATTAAAGCACAATAGGATTTATATAACGAAAAATGGTAGAGAAATTAATTGACGTTTATTTTAAATTTCATCTTTGTTTACTAATTCTCGTTAAGGTTTGATTTTGTAGCATATTATTCTAATTAACTTGATTTTAGCTCACTGAAATTCCTTAAGGACGTTATGATGGAAATGTAATCCAAGAAAACGGCGAATCTTTGTAAGTAGATGTATTTATGACTAAAATATTAAATAATTCTTCAGTATATTAGCATACGTCTCAAATTATCATCGTTATTACTTTTCACTATTTTCAGTTTTTTTTATTACGTGAATTGCTTAATAAATAATGTTGCAAATTATCCAGAATAGTCGTTTTTATTTTTAAAAGGTATCATATTGTTGTAGAAACTCATACGCTTTTCAAAGTTGGGAGAGCGCATTTACCAAGAAAACTGTTAACGAAATAAGAAAATGATTGCGCGCACAATGGTCTCACAGTGTCAAGGTCTCACAGTGTCAAAAATGGTCTCTAGATCTGTGGCACGTGATGAACGATTCGATCTACAGCCATGTTGCTGTTAGTTAAATCGGCAGCCCTTTTTTCACCATTGGGAAATGGTTGAGCTTCAAAGGGTTAAAAGTAAATCTTCAGCATTTCACCATAGAATTGGTGAATAATTGGTTGAACACAATCGCATCTTCATTGGTTATATTTGCATAGATGTTTATTCCTCGGTAAATAATGAATAGAAGATCTTTCTTGTGTATGAGACACACTGTGATGAGCTTCTCCTTCTATCCTTCTGGAAATACCCCAAAATACCAAGCTGAGTTAATGACATGGTGTATTATTTTGAGCCTGTCAGGTCTTGCATTTTTAAGGAATTCAGATGGCGTCATGTGGGACCAGGAGACTTATTATTCTTAAATTTTCTATCTTCCTCAACCTCAGCTAATATGGAAAATATAACAAGCTCCTGATTGTTGTTAGACATGACGTAATCTTCAAGTACATCATCATTTAGTAGGTTGTCAAAATATTCAATCAGTCCCTCAACGATCTTAGTTTTTTGAGTCAAGATTGTTTCATCACTCTTTCTGCATAAGTAGATTTACGTTTGAAACTTGTGCTAGCAAGATTTATCCAACAAAATAAAGCTGTGCTTTCATTTGACCGCTTGAGATCTTCAACATCTCTAAATTGGTCTTCGTTGTACTTTCTCTTCCACATCTTGGGGACTTTCTACTTTATTTAATAAATTAGAGAAAACCAGAAGTTAGGTTCAATATGTACTAATGCGTTAAAGTACTAGTGGATACCATAATAGAAAATAAAGCACCACACTTCTCAAAATACTCGTCACAACTAAACAGAATCGGGTGTTTGGGAAAGCAAACAACAGTATAAAAGTCAGCAATCATCAACCGAATATGGCAATCGGTTTTGCAAGAACTTTGATTATCCACTTTTTTTCTTTTTGATACCGTCAGAAACAGATCTACGTCTATTATGAAAGAGTAAACAGTTCATAAATCAATATATGAGATGCAGCGAAAATGTAATGCAAAGTACGGACATTAGATATTTTTAAAATAACAGCACACTTCAATGCTCAAGGCACACTTATTTTGATTACAATTAATAGCGTTCTCAATTGCTCTAAATTTCAATATTTTATACCCACAAAATAATATGTTATCTGCATTACAGTTTTAGAGTGTAAATCAAGACTTATTGCGTCTGGTCGTTTACATTCACATGCTCCATTATGTTCAGCGGAGTATTATTTCAAATAAAATGTTTACGGTCATGCATAAATTTTGCTCATGTTTAATGCACATTCTTTTAAAGGAAAGCTTCCCTGCTGTGCCGAATATCATTTTTCAATAACGTAACCCGGGCCATTCCGTTTTATATCTCTAAAGATTATTTAAGTTGAAAGGTATATGCTTCAAACCAGTTCAATGGCTACTCTAGAGAGCGTAGCCAAAGTATAATTTGATAATATAATGTGCATGAAAAATGAATCAATGCAATAATTTTTGGAACTTGAAAGTTCCGTTTCTGGCTTCTTGCTTTCATATTCTGCGTTTCTGGACAGATTCCAAAGGAACAATCATAAGCAAAAGCTGAAAAGACAACGTGAAGGGAATGCTTTTCCAGGGATATTGTAATAAATCATTAAATGCGTATATGCGAACTTTTTCCCGTTATAAATATTTAAGTCATTCTTAAGAACCAGTAGTAGAATGTATAAAGGGTTTGTTTGAAGTACACACATCCAAAATGCATTAAATTCGGATTGAAAAAATATACAATTTGCAAAGTGTGTTGTTATTTCAAAGTATTTTATATCTATTATAAAAAAGGATAATGACTTAAGAATCTATCTAGCTATAGCAGTATCAGTTGAGCCAACGTTTTTTGAGCCAAAGCCAGTTCCTAAATTGAACGGCGATAATAAATCGTTAATTCAGAAATAGTTATGGAATTTACTCTCGTGAATTCATCGATTTTGAATTTGTTATTGACAGTTTTACACCTAGCGTTTGAAATTCTAGCCCAGAACACACTACAAGAAAACTTTAATAAATTCACACTATATTTTTATTAAACTACATATATTGACTTATTTTAGAATAAAATGGAAAATTGCAATATTCAACCCTTTGCGGTCGTATGTCTACTCTCAGCCACCTAAGCTTTTCTTACCGTTCCAGTTGTGTCTCTACTCTCAGCCATCAAAGATTTTTTACCATTTTAGTCGTGTGTCTAGATTCATCAAAGCTTTTTCACCATTCCAATCGTGTCTACATTCAGCCACCGAAGCTTTTCTACCATTCTAGTCGTGTGTCTACATTCAGCCATCAAAGCTTTTTTACCATTCCAATCGTGTCTACATTCAGCCACCGAAGCTTTTCACCATTCCATTCGTGTGTCTACATTCACGCACCGAATTTTTATACCATTCCAGTCGTGTGTCTGCATTCAGCCATCAAAGCTTTTAACCCTTTAACGCGCAGTATTCCCTCTCTGAGAACACACAACGTTTTGACTGTTGCCAGTCACGAAGAATTGATTTGATTTCTGTAAAAATAGTTGCGGGTGACATAGCTACACGAGAATCCTTTACTTTTTAGCACGTCATTTTCCGTAAAAAAAATGGCCACGATTATTTTTAACAGCACTGACATCCGCTGAAAAATGGAAGAATGCGAGAGCAGCTGGATAGATTGCCCAATGCTGAAAAAAGGGCAGCCGTTGCCATCGCTCGACTTAACTACCAGCAAGATGACGGACGATTGAAACGTTAATCGCGTGCCACAGATCTAGAGATCCTTTTTGTGACGACAGCTGGCTGTGCCGCACAGCCAGCTGTCATCAAAAAAAGGGTCTCTAGATCTGTGGCACGCGATTAACGTTTCAATCGTCCGTCATCTTGCTGGTAGTTAAGTCGAGCGATGGCAACGGCTGCCCTTTTTCCAGCATTGGGAAAGGGTTGCGCCTCAAAGGGTTAATACTTATCCAAAAAACTGTTCGTAAATGCTATGAGATATTTTGCTATTTACGTATAAGATCGGAAAGCAATATCGTTTAATCTTGGTACGTCCATATTTCACCCATCCAAAACTACTCAGGCATAATAATACGAAATTTGGCATGAGTTTTTTTTAACATAGGTACTGGATTAGACAAATATTTTCCTAAATTCGCAACATATAGGGGAGTAACGGGCCCAAAACGTTCTTTTCACATATCCCTCGGGATCTCAAAGAAGACCCCTCCGAGGAGGGTAGATGTGCAAAAAAGGGGGAGGGTAACAGTTTCAATGAAGTATGAAAAGATTGTCGATTAAATTTCTACTTTAAAATATTACTACTATAAATCTCATATTCAGGTTCAGCTTGCTTGTAGTTAAAAACATGTCGGAAATTGATTCGCTTGAATTTAACTTTTAAAAGCGACATTACTTCCCTGTCCCCATAATATATGAGTGTAAAGTATCCAAAAGCCCATGTAATCAGCTTACAGCTCTATTATATTCTAGGATGACTATCAAGGCAATATAATAGAATTAAATTGCTCCCTATTGGATGAAATGTCGCTGTTTAAGCGAAACATGCATTATTAATTCGATCTTACTCAAATATTTATTCTGTTTGATAAATGCAGTACACTGATTACTCAGTAGGTCTTTAAACATAGGAACATATTAAATTTCCGGTTAAATGAGTCTATATTAACATTACGATATATTATGTAAAGTAACATTTTTAAAGTTCTTTTTTTTCTGAAAAATAGACCTTTGAAGCATAATCTGATAATGTCGTTTACTAAAGCATGTATTTATGAGTTGAAACTCATGGCGACATTAGTATAAAATAGTATAAAGCGTTACATAATTTAATCACACAACATGGAAAATTTCTACTCAATGTTAAGGGAATATTTCCATATAATTGCATATACAATTGTTTGAAATTATCAATTCATTTGAAATATTTTAATTTTTATTGAAGTAGAAAATGAGGGACTTTTTAAATAATACATTGACCTTGGTGCGCATTATTTAGAAGAAACACTTAAAAAATCCCTCTTAAAATTAACACAAGAAAGATTTTCTACAAAAGGGAAATAAGCAAATATTTGTGGTATTTACATGAAACTTCACTACCCGAATTTATATCTTATGAAACACTTCGCAACACCTAATGTTTGAGCTTGAAAAGGCCTTAATATTTCGCTCTTGAAGATTTATCTGCAACTCATCAAATTTTGTTATTTTTTAAAATTGTTAAGTAGAGAGTTGATTATGCAAATAAAGGGTTAAGGTATTGGCATCACGGATTTTGATAATATGTTATCGGGTCTTGGAAACTCCTTAGTGAAGTAAAATGCCAAAGTTTCAGATACCAACTCTCGCGTGCCTTTGAGAAAATTGAAATTAGAGTCGAACCTTCTTAAAGCATATTACGCTTATAGTAATAAATTACCAATGTACCAAACCGTAATAATTAGTTAATGTGATACTACTTATTAGAATAAATGTTGACGGCAAATTGACTGTTCCATTATTCTCTGTCGTGATTATAAGGAAAATTCAAACTGTTTTTGCAATTTACTCAAATTTCGAAATGAATATCCGTTTCACTGATGTCTTCAGGATAATTTGGATGTAGACTAACATTTTTTATGGTCAGACACTATTCTTTGTTAAATACAAAAGTGATTCTATTTTGTGTGGATAAAACGAACTTAATCAGGCAACAAATTTGCATATTTAAGCGCATGTTCTATATAACAGGTTTGTTGGGTTGGCAACTAAGTAATTGCGGATTTTTTTTAGAAAATCAAAGACAATTTTTTCGTGGAACTAAATAACTTTATTCTATAATGTATTGCCCATTTTGATCAATGACCTTTTGCCATCTTTCAGGCAGCATCATGATCCCACGTTCATAAAACTTCTGGTTTTTATTAGCAAAAAACTGAATCAGGTACGATTTGACATCATCATCATTATTGAAATTTTTACCATTCAAGGAGTTTTGTAAAGATCTAAACAAAAAGTAATCAGATGGTGCAAGTTCAGGACTATATGGTGGATGTGGCAAAACATCCCAACCAAGCTCCAATAATTTTTGCCGAGTGACCAAAGATGTGTGTGGCCTTGCATTGTCATGATGGAATACAACACCTTTTCGATTTTTCAATTCGGGCCGCTTTTCTTCAACTGCATTGTTTAATTTCGTTAGTTGTTCAATGTAGACATCAGAATTGATCGTTCGGTTGGGTGGTAAGAGTTCAAAGTAGACAATTCCTTTGTAATCCCACCAAACTGATAACAAAACCTTCTTTTGATGAATATCAGCTTTTGATGTTGTTTGAGTTGGTTCACCTGGCCTGCTCCACGATCTTTTCCACTTGATATTGTTGTAAACAACCCATTTTTCATCGGCAGTTATCAATCGTTTTAAAAATGGATCATTTTCATTACGTTTCTTTAGCAAATCGCAAATGTTAATGCGTTGCATTAAATACGTTTCTTTCAGTTCGTGAGGAACCCATGTATCCAGTTTTTGAACATAGCCAAGTTGTTTTAAGTGATTTTCGATGCATGTATGTGATACATGAAGCTTCTCTGCAATCTCACGTGTTGTACTGTGACGATCCGAATCGATTATTGCTTTGATTAGGGCGTCATCAACTTCAGCTTGACGACCAGAGCGTTTTTCACCTTTGAGTGAAAAATCACCAGAACGAAATTTGGCAAACCAATTTTGACACTGCCGTTCTTTTAAGGCTTCGTCACCATAAACAGCACATAACTTTTTATGAGCTTGCCATGCGTTTTTCCCTTTGCGGAAATAAAAAAGCAAAATAGGACGAAAATGTTCCTTTTGATTTTCCATTTTTCAACGAAGGCCAAGCGAAAACTATGCAACCGATCAAAGAACTTTTTTTACTGATTGACAGCTGAATTGCCAACTATCAAATAACTAAATGTGTTTTACATTTGTAAGTCGTCTGCAAACCTAAAAATTCAACTGAAGCCATCTATGAGTGAAATCCGCAATTACTTAGTTGCCAACCGAATATTTTCCTTCAAATAACAGTTAAACTTCAAAATTTAGAACAAAACTCTTCTCGCTTGTAAATGTTTTTATTCTTTTATTTTAGCTTACATGGATTCTCTGGCTTAAGTCAAGGTCAAATTTTTCATGTTGAAGCATTTAACCAACAATATAATCTTAAGAAAAAAAAATTGGTTTATGTACCTGTTTTAAACCCTAAAGTAGTATACGTAAACCTGGTATAGCATTGAATAATAATTTCACAACCCGCCATCTTGAGTGAGTTTGGTGCGATTGGTTATATGCTATTACGATAATTAATACTTGTGAAGTTTTTAAAAAAATTATTCACTTTAATTTTTTTCACCTATTTATAACTGATTTACAACTTAGAAACATATTAAAGAGAAAAAATAAGTAATTTCCGCGAACATCAACATGACTTTAGATATCTTTCTTGGTTTATAAAACTATCTGAAAACGTCTATTCAATAAAATTCCACATTATGAAAATATGACTGAAATTCTATCTCACATGCCTATAAAACTTAACTGGTTTATGGAGTACCTCCGAAGCTATTTGAGAACAGTCTTGACGGAAAATACCCAAACAATTCCTTTGCAGCTTTGAAACCAGAGAATGGCCTGAAGCGACGAATTTCTCCATAAGTACTTTCCTTCCTACTCCAGGATATTTCACTTTGCGTAAAAATAACTATTTGCATTCTTCAAAACAAGAAATCCCTTTTAAAGTGAATATGATTGATCTAGTTTCAGGGATGGAAAAAGAACACATCCAATTTAATTTTTAGGCATGACTTTTTTAAACAAATATTATGCAGTTCAATAAGAAAATACTCGCAGTAAATTAATTTCAAGTATTTTCTTGGCAGTATTATTATTTATTCATACTTTAATATTGAGCTTGTATAATTACTTAAAAGCATCCAGAAAATAAAATTATTTTACTCTTTTAATACAGAGAGGGTTCTCTTATACACATACAGAATGATGTTTGAAATCTTCTTCATCAAAATTACTTGTTTGTAGAGTTATCCATTTAATATTTCAAACACTCGTCCACAAGTAAGGATATAGAAATTACCCTCAATATCGCACAGTATGGTTGCCATAATTTTTGCACATAAAGGGGAAAAAAATTCCTCTTAAATTTAGCCATCAGGATATTTTATGACTTTTATTATTTACAAATTCAATCTCTGATAAGCGCGAAGGCATGGTTTGGTGCAGAAGGTAATAAATAACCATTAAAAAACAGCGGATAAGAGTACAAATAAAAAACTGAAGTAGCAGAGTCTCGCATGTATGACATGCCCTCGTCAATGCTAGAATGAGAAGGGCAAAAATTTGCTCTGTTTATATAGAAAAAGTGGGGATTGAGGATAATGTTTGCGAGAGCTAATAGGAAAAACAGGAATAGGATAGGAAATCCCTGCTTTCCTGTTGGGCCTCGTAAGCTCTAACCTGAGTCCTCACTTTTTTATATAAACAGAGCAAATTTTGCTTTTCTCACTTTTGCATCGACGACAGCAAGCCATACATACCGAAACCTACAGCTATTTCAATTTGTTGTTGTTGTTGTTTTTGGGTGGTTATTTATTAAATTTTAACTCTGTTACCAAAAGAAAAAAATTTAATGAGGTCTCTAAGAGTTTTTCTTTTAACTTTGAAATATGCTTATTCTTTCTTTAACTTAGACTTTCACTCTGTTTATTTTAAAACAGGGGACGTTTAAAAGTCCTATTATGTAATTAGCTTGGGATTGGAGAATGACCATCGATGCCTTATGCATTCCTGAAACAGCGCCGAAAGTCTAAGCCGGGTAGGATTCGACGAAATGTTGGCAAATTTGGCAAAAAGAACAAGTTTCTAAACCTGAAACCACTTTTGCTTTTCTGCTGTATTTGCAAGAAATTGATGAATCCTACTACCCAGGATTGATTACTGTATTCATTTTAATTTTTTGAAGGATTCTCGTGTGATGTCCATTATGACGAAATAGTTAAGTTCTGAAAATTGGTCAGAATTAACTAAAAATAGTATTAATAAACTAGAAGGAAAAAACATGCCGAAACCGGTCTGCTATCATAATTTTTGTATTGGTATTCTTATACATTGTTTTTTGCTGCTGATTTGTCACCTGCACCAAGCTACGTTATATCGCTCTTATTAGAAAATACTATTATTACTTCCTTGTGCGAAGTACAGAGAAGTAATGTGATCTCGAAAAATTTCGGTATCCAGATTTTTACGTAAAAAATCGATTTTGACTACCTGGAAATTTACTTTTAAGAGTTTCTGAAAGGCATTTCATTGTACACATGCACAGTGATGGCCAAAATTGTGTACACTTTTGAAAATGTTTAGATTTTCTAACTTTGTATGCTTATAAGAAGTACTACCATTCACAAAATCCGAACTGCATAGAGAATTTAATACTGATTTCAATGCACAAAACTAAAATTAAATATGCGCAATGGGATAAAAGTTATAATGACTTTAATCGGAAAAACAAATGTAGTGATGAAGTGGAATGTAATTTTTAACTTTCCAGATTGATCTGGAAAGTTGGTTAAAACAATTGATGAGCTGGTTTCCAGATTTGTTTCCATTGTTATTTTTCTGAGCTTAAAATTCTCGTCAGCTCAATGAAACATCAATGGGAAGTTGTAATAAACAACTACGGCTACCCTACAAACTGTAGGGAAAACTCACTGCAAACTTCAATATCTAATCTTATACAATAAAATCCGAGAGTAAACATTGTATGTAGCTATGTAGGTAGGTAAGTTTGTGACCACCGATCTTCTTGCGCGCGTCTCTCGATCGCATTGTGCCGACACGGTTTGTCGCAGACCTACCGAATTTTGCATACGGCTTCACTGGGACAGATCCTAACACGCCTCGGAGCGATTTTTTCGAAATTCGAATTAGAAAATGTTTTATTTTATGTTTTGTCCGATTTTTAGCGATTTTTCTCTCATAATACGTAATAACGCTGGTAATTACACTCGCAGTAAAACGATGTTTGCTTCATCAGATAGAGGGAAAAATTTCTTTCGAAAACAGTTTGTTTTGACTATGTAACATAAGTTGTAGATTTTTAGGAATTTTTAAAAAGAATTCCTCTTTTGACGACGTTTGCGTAAATAATTTTAAAGCTGTTGCATCCTGAATTCTATCCGTCATAACTTTTTTATATTTCGGCAAAAGACGGAGCATACAATTCGCCCACTTTTAAAAGAAGAACGGAGGAAAATATAAATTAGGAGATTTTTTACGAATTTGTATTTAAAGAAGGATTTTGAATTCAAAAGTAGCTGCTGCAAGATTTCGGTATGATATCTTCCGCTATGATTGTCTTGGAGACAGTAACAATGATTAAAATTGCTAGTTGAAAAAAAATAACTAAAATTACTTTAAAATAACTGAGTTTTCACATGTGAAATGTGCACCACTTTGATGTCACGAGTTTAAAACCCCTTTCGAAACTCAAACAGAATAACGGACTCACAAGCAAAACATACGCCACGCATGAATTATTTCCATTTTTTATTTTACGTTGCCAGAAAAATAATTGAATGCTGTTTTTTCACCAGTGAATTATCCAGCATTATTTTCAATTGAGATTTTAAACGGGACACGTTTTCGAATCGCAAGAAATATTTTGCGGTGCTAAACAGGGCCTGATTATGGTAAACAGGGACTCCGGGCATTGATGAATTTTGGGGCCTCCATCTATGAAATTTGTTTTATTTTTCATAAAATATGTTTATAAAAAAGAATATTTCAGAACAACATTTGAAATTGGGGGTCATTTCTAGCCGGAGGCACTGGGCAAAGTCCCGATTTGCCCGTGAGATAATACGGCCCTGGTGCTAAATACGCCAATCTGACTATAATTAACCCATTTATGCCTAGCGTCCCTTTTTTGGGACGGCATTTTCGCTATTAGTCGAAAACGTTATTTATTTTTCCTAGCCTTTATTCATGAGTATTGAGCCTCAACTCCGCACAATATTTTAACATGACTAAGTAAGATGTTGATATTTCGATTTTTATGCAAAATGATTTTAAAATAAATCATTCCTTGTTCAGGAAGTTGACATCAGAAATTTATCTATTATTTCTGTTATCAGTAAAAATCGAAGAAAGTCGCAAAAATATCCAGGCACAAATGGGTTAAGTATACAAATGTATTGTATTGGTATCAGTAAAAGATAGTATAAGTAATAGTTAGTAGATATGCTAGGGCAATATTGATCAAAGCACAATATACCTCATTAATAAATATTTTGTGAAACTAAGTGTTCTATTCCTTTTTCAACAACCATCTTACATCACAGCTAACTAAACAATGAGTAATTCTACGTCACGTTAATATATCCCGCGGTAGTTTCAACAGAAAAGACTGTAACTGAACTTTTTTTCTTGGAGATTCTGTTTTGTCACGTGTAGTTATGATCACATTTTGGGAAAATGTTCTCTTCTCGCCTTGCGAAGAGCGGGTACACAACTATTTAACTATAAAAAAAAACGGTTCGCCACATCATGTAGTATCTAAGGTGGTATAACTTAAATCTAAAAAAGAGTATGATGCAGAAATGAGACATTTTGAAAAGTAGGAATTTTCACTGAAAACCGTCACGCTTTTCTTTTCTGGTCGTGAATGACACCGACATAGTTTTTTGCGTCATAATATTAACAGTGTTTACAGGTCAGTACTTATACTAACTTTACGAATAAATAATGAGTAACTTTACGCGAAGAGTCAAATCATTTTGCTTATTTTTAGATTCCAAATCTCTGGAATGTATTCGAACTGTATATGTAAGAAAAAGTTTCGTTCCCTACCGTGCAGAGAACGGGCACGCGGCTAGTACATATATATGAATTAATTGCAGTAGTCATAACGCCCCCCCCATGAAATTTTTCTCTCTACGCCACTGCTTACGGATATCATTTAGCTTTAAAATGTACACTTGCTTTCAATCAAATGAGTTTTTTTTTGTAAATTAGCCCTTTTTTAAAAATTTAAAAACATTTAGCCTAATAGTATGCGTTACTCTACTTTTTCTTCGGGTCAAATAAACTTTTTTAAATCATGTCCTCCTAAATGAATTCACGCCACTTAAAAAGACAATCGTTTCGTTAGGGATGAAAGGTCCACTCTTCTTCCTCTGCGTAAAAATTCCACCGTAAACACAGACAGAAAGGTTAGAACTAACTTTCAGCCTATTATTCTGCTTATGTGTTCTAATCTTCGAGCTTGTGTGGGTGATGCCGCTGTTCAATAAACGTGAATTGTACCCAAAATTTGTATCGAAAAATTCAATCACAAAAAAGGTCGTTTCAAATCATATTGCTATCGTGGCACTCTTATAGTTTCAAAGCCTATCCACCGCGACAAGGTGGTTCCACATCGGATAGGGATCGGTTTTTAATTGTCCTGAGGCCAAAACCGTATAAAAAGCAAGTATATTTTCGGTTTTTAATTGTCCTGAGCCAAAAAACGTATAAAAAGCAAGTATATTTTCGGTTTTTAATTGTCCTGAGCCAAAAACCGTATAAAAAGCAGATATTTGTTCGGTTTTTAATTCTGAGCCAAAAACCGCATAAAAGGCATTATTTTTTGACGCTTTAAATTTTAAAGCAACAAAAAATGCGAGGCAAACGTTTCCTAACCTTTTTGCTCCTGGCCTGCTGTTCGTCGCTGAAAACCATTAGCGGCGCTACGCTGAAAAAGCAGTCATCCAAAAACCTTTCCATCAGATCGGGTGGATACAGTGGAGAGGATTCGGGTTCTGCCACAAACAGCGGAGCAGCCGCAGCGTACGAACCGAACGAGGAGTGGGCGTCCGTAAATTCCTCGTCATCAGAGTCCGGCTCACTTTGTGGGACAGCATGACCCGGAACTGATGCAACGGAAATACTGTCGCCACGCCTCTCATATAAAAAGGCAGCCAAGAAGAAAGCCGAAAAGGCTACAGCACTGCCATCCAATATAATTTCTGATAGCAGCACCAAAATGAACGGTACAAAAAACATTTTGCGCCAAAATAATCAAACCACTTAGTTCAAATGCTGAAAAAGTATGGTAAATACAGTTTCAAGCATCCAAATAAAGCAGTTATAGTAGAAATCCAAGCATCTATTCCAAGAGCTTAGATAGAAATGATTTATGTTGCTCATTGTTGCAAATTGTTCTCATTAACAACAATAGACGGCCCCAGTTTTAGCTTTGAAACAGTAACTCGGTATTGCTTACAACAATGTAGTAAAGTTCCAAATACCATTTTATTGGATTCATTGTTTGTAGAAATTTTGCGGGATATTGTGATGCGTGGTCTCAGCAGCACAACTTTGTTCAAACATGCTTTGGCGGGGATACTTCTCTAACCACTGGTGATTTCTCTGGCCCAGACGTCAGAGTGATCTCCCGGAGTACAGTATCAACGAGTCCCACATCAGTTTACGTTCTTTAGAGAATCAAGTAAATAGTAATTTCAACATTTATTGAATAGTTTTTGAGCTAAATGTTAAAGAAGTCTAATCGACTTCTTCAACATTTCGGAATAATGATGCGAGTGGATACCTGGCAAGAAAATTTGGAGCACAATGGATGGGTCGCAGTGGATCGATTTGTTTTGCCACCACAGTCACAGGATCCTATCTCCAATCGACTTCTTTGTATGGGTTTGATGAAAAACATGACGTACGAAACCAATGTTGCTAGTACATCTTAATAATTATCGCCGTTTAACTTTTTTTTCATTGCAAATATTTTAATTCAGTTTTTTGTTTTGAAATCAGTATTAAATTAGCTTTCAAATGATGTAAATGAGTTTGCATTTTGTGGAACATAATAATAAAAAAAGTGTTTCCAAAAGTGTCCATAATTTTGGCCACTATTGTATGTGAATTCATATAAATGCATGTAAATCTATTTTGACCGAACACAAGTCCATTATGACCAGTTTTTTTCGGACGTCTGGACGTACGTACGTATGTAACTCGCATATCCTTAAAAATACTAGTCGTAGAATGCTGAAATTTTATATTTAGGTTTATTGTAACATCTAGTTGTGCCACTTCTCTTTTTAGTTGCAATCGACTGGATAGTTTATTTACAGGGACAACCAAAAGATTTTCTATACATTACGCTCTATGGACAGAAATTCATTAAAGCATACTTTAGAGATATTAAGTTATTAGTTAAGTAAAAAGCGATATCTGTTGTTAAGGATTACAAAATGAATATCTCCATCGAAAATAGGGTCTTTATCACGTACAGTTCTTCTAAAGGAACACTCAAAAAAATTCCAGTACATAAAGGTTAATGGCAGTTTTAGGGTGAAAATTATTCATTTCAAGTTCAATGCCATTGTACCATATAGTTAGATAATGCTCCAACGATGGTCATGCGCCTCCGCCAAAAATTACGCCCAAAAGTCGCCAAGCTTAGCGAATTTTGGTGTACGTATGTATGTATTTATGTAGCTCGCATATCTCTCAAAAACTTTTAGTCATAGATTGTTGAAATTTTATAAGTGAGATTGTGTAACATCAACTGTGCACCTCGATTTTTGGTTCCAATCTACTGGAGAGTTTATTTACACGACCACCCAAATAATTTCAGTATATTAATTTCTATAGACAGCTTCAATATATTCTATATGTTGTCAGATGAAATACTGCCAAATTTAACGTAATTTAACGTAATTTAACGTAATTTAACGCCAAATTTAACGTTTAATTTTTTAAGTTTAGATGAAGTGCATTGAAAATATTTATGACTTAATAGACGTGCAAGGAAGTCATATGGTGTCCACGTCAGATTTTTTCAGATAATATAATTTAACTTTGTTTACAGAAAAAAGATTAGACTAAATTCAGTCATTGAAATTTCTAGGGATTCATTGGAGATCTATAGTATTTGACCTCATACCGTAAAATTAAAGTCTGACGCTTTTGGATCGTTAGATTGTGTACAAAAGGACTTTAATCACTAATGTTATACATATTTCTTGCAGCAAACAATTAAATTCTTTGCAGCTAAATGTGTTCATTTAGACATGGTACCTACTAGAGTCTGCTTTTTGCGATTTCAGTCTGCTACATATTTCTAGTTATTCAAGATTAAGCTTTAATTTCCACAGATCGGATTAGATTGTATGGTATCTGTCTATATCATAGGAGTAGGCATGTTAACGATTGCGACAGTATACCTCGCTTCAGTTTCCGTCCAGCTTTGATAGGACCTTTCTGAAAGTTTTTTATGCGGCCAGTTTTTTTATTATAGAAGAAAAATTGTTGTGTCCATATCTTCTGGAGTGATTTATGTTCATCCGTTACGAAAAATGCCTGCAAAATTCTCTATTTTTCAAGCTGTATTTCTAGAATAGAAAAATTAACCTCCGATTCCGTAAACAGAGAAGTCTCTACAAAACTTTTTTTTACGAAAATTCAACATATTCAAAATGTTCGTCTGCACAGTTCATAATTTTTATGTCTAGTTTGAATACTTTGAAAAAAATTTCTAAATGCAAAGTAAAAGTTATGTCACTGCTACATACACTTTGTAATGTCATTTCTAACTAAGAACGATATCAGTCAACTTCTCCAGAAGTTCTTGTCAACTTTTGATCAAGTAGAACAATTTTTATTTCATTTTTAAATTCCTGAAGGAAGAAGATATATATACCCATATTTAACACTACCATTCCGCTTGAATGCTGTGTGCTTTAAGGAAATTATTTCTATAGGATTGATCAAAGATAACTTC
>JAWZYV010001622.1:0-30862 GCA_038373885.1 Cheiracanthium punctorium
ATCGGCTTTAAAATTTTCAATTCTTAACACAAATTCTATACGAAAGATTTTTCAGAAACATATGCAAAATTTGTGTAATGACCAAGTTTCTTCGTTTTTTTTTGGCATCACTGCATCGCATTAATTTTAGAACATCGCATTAATATAGACCTGTTTTAGAATGTCATGGGTGCATATAATGCAAATTCACAATTACTAAAATGAAATTCGTTACATAAAAAAAATCCACTTTGTAGGTTTGAGTAAATTTACACATTTCAATTATTCTGTCACACAAAAAATTTAAGTGATATGAACCCTTTGACCTAGAAATACACATAAATAAAATACATTTGCACTTTTATCTAAACGGTTAAACGATAAAATATTTTGAAGGAACAAAATCAAAAAGGTGCTTTAACCTAAAGTCGTAATAAGAATTTCTAATTTAACTCCTGTCAGCAAGCAATTTAACCATACATAATGCATTAACCCTGCTGCTATAAACATTCTTTACACTAAATCATTTGTCACAAGCTACTCTAGTCCCATAACTTACATATTGAAGTCGAAAAAAAGAACTAAAGACTATAAATATAAATTAAAGAGCATCCAGGAAATTTTATATACATTAGAGACTGAAATATCATGCTTTTAAAGTCTAAATATATTAACTGCAGATTTCCTTAGGGTTAAAAAGCGTCCCTGTCACAAGATTAAAAGACATGCGTTCACAATTTTGGTCAGAATACATTTAAATTGGAAGATATCTTACGCAAGACATTTACGGTAGAACTCTACAAATTATACTAGCTAAACTTAAAATCCCTAAAACTTTCTAGATAACACTAAAATATACACAAATAGTTTCAACAAGCTTTCTTACCTATTAATTCAACTGATTCCAGCGAGCCATCCAACCGACAGCAGCACTTGTTAAGGCTTAAAATGGCTACCTAGATCACGCGGCTAGTTTAAATAGTATTCTACGTGCAGAGGTACATGGAAGAGAATTACATAATCGGAAATATCTCTATTAGTTACCAGTTGTTATTGGAACTCCAATGCAAGATTCTTCCAAATTCAGATCATTGACGTCACACTAGTGACACCGGACAATGCGCCTCGGATGAAATAATGACATCATGACTAAATGTCTAACTTTTTGGGAACGACACCTTTACTGAAAGTACATTCCAGGAGTTTATTTTTCTTGAAACACAAGACAACTACCTGGACAGCACAGCCCAGAATATGTCGAAAAACTTGTAGAAGAAAAAACTACCCGAAAGTAACTTGTTTTTATCGTTTTTGATAGTAAAACTAGCTATCTCTTGCCGCAATAAGTTTCTCAACCTCTGAAATCTCACGTGTGTTCTTAAACTCGGCAACTATCTGCACCGTTTTTAAACTCAGTAACTGTCGTTACTGTTCGTAAACTCAGAATACGGCATCTGTCGACTTCCATAATGATATCTTTTCGGCAAGTTCTCTTAGCCATATAGACGAGTTCTGGTCAAGTTCAAGGTAGGGTTTTGCCCTTTTCAATCAATATAGAGACATAATTGGAGTGCCTATACAGGGTGTTTCATAATGATTGGTGAAAACTTTAAGGGGAGGTAGGTCACATAATAAGGCTTAAGAAGGGAATGTGGGGTCGGGGACATCGTCTTCATGTAGCTGTTAGTAATCACTTTGGAACAAGTGCTGAAATAATTGCGAACTTTCCGATCATTGTTTGTCCAAAACTAATACAAGTTTCACAGAAAATATGTTATTAAAGAAAGATCGCATAGTTATTTAAAAAAATGAGCACAAAAGCTATAGATTTTTTTCATACATATTTTGAGCTGAAAAGCGCGTTCAAACAACAGCAGTTATTTTTCCGACTGCCATTTTGTGAATAATTAATGTATTCTCCTGCAAAAATTTTTATGTTTCTGTAACACTTGTTTCTTCAATTTTTATATGAGATATTGAAGAAAAAGATATGAATTATTCTTAAAAATTGGCCAGAAATTTCCCAAGTACTTTTCGACTTTCTGCACAGAAAAGGGTTAAAATAACAGGTGAAAGAGGTTTCTTCAGATATTTAACTATCCTGAAATAATATTTTTAAGGTAAACTATAGAATAAAATAAATGGAGGAAAAACTAGAACTTTTCTTATCGAATTTTTCAAAATATTGACAGCGAAAAACGAACATCCAACACTGTTTCTCGTTCGACTCTAAGGGCGAGATTGAAATGAAACACGCGCGATCGAGTTCGAATCGAACGTTTTTCAGTCCCCAGAATGCTTCCAATGCACAAACCTATCGCGCTGTCACGTGATCAAAACACGATTGGTTTGTTTCAGTTGAATAAGAAACATTGATATATTTTGGAGTTTTCCCTGTTCGACGCGGAAAACGTTCGAATTGCGTTTCACTTGAATCTCGCCCTAAATGACATGGTGGGCGGGGGACCTGCCGACATCGAGGGTTTGCGCACCATTCGCAGCTGTCCACTTATGGACGGTGACGTCTTGTGTTCGAATCCCATCAGCCCACCACTTTCAACTTCTCCTGTGTTTGTGCTTCTTTTGTGTTATGCTGTAATTGTTAAGGATTGACCTTAGAATAAAAACCCAGCAAACACACACAGGTTCTCTGAACGTCTATTAACGTTCAGAAGACGCTCAGAAAACGTCTTCTGAACGTTAATAGACGTTCAGAGAGACCTGTGTGTGTTTGCTGGGAATGCACCTGTATGGCAGGAACAACAGCGATGAAAGCTTATCACATAGCAGCCATATATATCGATAAACTCTTACAAACAAGCGAAAACATCAACGTCGACAAACAAACTGCCGATACTGATTTCTCATTCTACTACAGATGACATAGAAGACATCAGCCACTACTTCCATGTCCCAGCAATGGCCGAGCGCATTGCGCTCTGAACAGGCAGACGGAAGGTGCCTGGTTCAAAAAGTGAAGGCGCCTGGTCCATGTCACATTCGCCGACCTAGCCGTTTGCAGTTTTGCGTGGTTTTCTACAAAACTTAGCATAAATACGGGTTAGGAACCCTTAGTAAGACCTCCACGGCTGGCAAACACATATTGTTACGAATTTTCGGGGCAGCCCGCTGTTCTGGGGCTTAAAATAGTTTAAAATTCGTATTCTACGCTTCAAATAGACAAATTTTGCATCAAAATCGGTCAATTAGAATCGGAGATAGGGAGGTTTCGGTTTCCTCTTTGTTTTTCTATGGGGTTTCTAGAAATCTCGAGAAATATGGGTCATAGGCCTTCGGTAACTTCACTTTTGGGAACTTATTTTTGGCACCAAATTTGGCGATATTTCGCCAAGAGTCGCCAAGCTTGGCGACATTTTGGTCATTTGGCGCGATTTTCCCAATGGGGCCTGAAAGTTGGTTTTCCTGCATTAAAAACGCATAATAACCTAACATTTGTCTTCTATGACGTAATGAAAATTCCCGCTTTATGTAGAATCCTCAAGAAATAGACTCTTCTCGAAGGTCCTCGTGGCTTCTGCCTCCTCTATAAATACACCCTCCAAAAAAAGTATTCGAGCCATAGATAAATTTCCTGTTTTAGATTTGCGAATAATAATTGAGTTTTTGAAAAAATTGCAACTTGACAGAAATATGGAATGTCATATCTATACATAGTCTAAATCATACTCTATGATGAATAATTTTGAATGTACGAAACCAACGTAGGAAATTTATCTCTTGCACGAATACTTTTTTTAGAGGGTGTACAATCTGACATACTGAGGCCCCAGTTCAGTGTGAGTGGAGCACCCGTAGTGTAGATTCATAGATATAGGAATCTCTAGATTGAGCATAACGAGAGAAAGCTTGTGGCCTCCAAATGGTAGCCATGATAGTGGCATGCGCATGCGCAGAATGGCAATAACTTAAATTATAATGGTATTTTCAATCATTTTAGAACGATCTGTATTTTAAAAAGTACTCCAATCGAAATATTTTCCCTCGAACTTATTTATTTTTCTGAAGTATTGCAACGAATGTTCTATTTTATATCGACGGCAGCCATGATAGTGGCAGAAATGGGATGCGCAATCTAGGTATTCCTTAATCTGTGTGTATATTAGCTCCTGTTCAGCGAGATCCAGCGGCCGATGTGAACGGCGCTTCGCTCTGTGATAGAAGCAGTGCTTCGCGCTTGTTTATGAAGCTTTGAATTTAAGTGCTGTGTGTAAATTCTTCACTGCTGAGTCTTGAGGGATTGTCAGTGTTATACCATTGAGGTTTTACCTGTGTGGATGTGTTTTATTTTAAGTGAGAATTACAGCATTTGTGAAAGCTTCCGATCTTAGCGGACTGTTAAAAGCACGTTACTGTTAGATTGTGCTTGTGAGTTTTGTATAGCTGATTGTTCTACGAAGTTCTAGAAGCAATAAAGTTGTGTTCCATCCTGACAAGTGGACTTTTTACTAGAACTTTCTACACCAACTGGACTTTAGAACGTCGAACCCCGGAAACAAGTAGAGTATTCTGCAACAATAATGTGTTGCCCACTGTGTTGTGTTGTCCACTTCACTTGACGAGAAATTTTAAGCG
Source organism: Cheiracanthium punctorium (assembly GCA_038373885.1). Taxonomy (NCBI): domain Eukaryota; kingdom Metazoa; phylum Arthropoda; class Arachnida; order Araneae; family Cheiracanthiidae; genus Cheiracanthium; species Cheiracanthium punctorium. The sequence continues at coordinate 4,573 of JAWZYV010001622.1, forward strand.
AATTCTTCAGGACCAAACACACTTATCCGAAAATACACGTTCAAGCAACAGCAACAACTAGTTCCATGTTCTTTATGACGGTTTGTAGTAATTTTGTCAAAACTGACGATTTCCGGTTTCAGCCGCTTATCTGGTTTCGGCCGCATTTTTTCCAATCTATATTTAATTTGCTTGCCAGCCCATCAAAGAATATTCAGGCCATTCTAACGTCAGATAAAAAATTGTTTGGGGACCATAGAGATATGAATAAATGGAGATGCCATTAGCTATCTGATAGTGAAGCCGAAACTGCAACCGATCAGCCCTATTGCTTAGACCACATTGCAATATGGCTGTCTTATTATAAGGTGGCAGTTCCAAATTTTAAGAAGTAATGTCTCCAAATTTGTCGCCAAGAATAATTACGTATTCGGCATTACTGTAAATCTTTTAACTGCAGAATGCTGAGATTTTGTATTTAGAACTATTGAATCCTACAATCGTGCACCTTTATAGCTAATGCCATCTGCTTGTATTCATACCTCTGTGTGTGTGTGTGTCTGGGGGGGGGTTCTTCATAGAACTGTTTCACCTACGTAATTATCACTACGCCACACCTTAGCAACCAACTTTTTTTGGTCAAACAATCGTTCATTTGAGAATGGTCATTGGCCGAAAACATAAATTTGTATCCCTAAATAGAGTTGACCTAAAAAAATCTTTCAGTGACGTCACGTGAAAATACTCTATACTCTTGGACATACTACTTTTATGTACGGCATGCGGCTTAGAGGTTAAGGGCTTGTCCTACTCCACGCTGAGCTAAGCTCAAGCTAACTCACTAAGCTCACGCTAAAGCTAAGCTCCACACCAAAGCTAAGCTTTGCTAAGCCATGCTAAGTTCCAAACTTGGAGGAGAGAATAATATGGAGTAGGCATGAGGGGGGAAAAGTGAAGCCACAACTGTAACCGGTTTTTCCTCCGTCCGATATGTTCTTCTATGCGGAGAAAAATGAAGTGATCCTAAACTAGAATGGTCGTGGGTTCAATTCCCACTCATATTCTAGTTTTTAAAATTTCCTTTCTCTGTACTAGTAAAAGCTTTCGTTGTGTTGTCCGCATGACTCGACGAGGATTCATAAGCGGCCTCTTTTCACTAAGCACAAAGGACCAAAAATAATTGCTCCAATTATTATTACTATTGTATGCAACAACTGCAAGACAAAAGAAGAATTATCTTTCAGTTGAGTAGAACTGTTTGAGGAACGTAGCTAGACTCCCTAAGAAGATTTTTGAACTTAAACAACAAAAGAGAGGAATTTAAAGGTAGAACTATAATGACTGTTTTGTTGAGTGACCTGTTGTTTGGAGGTTAAGGGTCTGTCCTACTCCACGCGAATCGCCTAAGCGTACGGTCGCGGGTTCGATTCCCACTCATACCCCAGTTGTAAAAGATCTTTCTCTATGCTAGTAAAACCTATGTCTGATGTCCTCTTTAGTCGATGAAGATTTGTAAGCGATATTTGGTGACAAGCACACAAATCCGAAGATAAATGTTCCAAACTTGGAGGAGAGAATAATATGGGGTAGGCATGAGGGGGGAAAAGTGAAGCCACAACTGTAACCGGTTTTTCCTCCGTCCGCTACCCAGCAAACACACACAGGTCTCTGAACGTCTATTAATGTTCAGAAGACGTTTTCTGAACGTTAATAGACGTTCAGAGAACCTGTGTGTGTTTGCTGGGTATGTTCTTTTATGTGGAGAAAAATAAAGTAACCCTAAGCGTAGCCTTGGGGGCGTAGCTCGGAGTTAAAGAGCCATTTTGAGCTCATACAATTTTTCGAGCCACGCCCTCTAAGGCTACGCGTTCAGTCACTTCATTTTCTCCCCATAGAAGAACAAGTGGGGGGCCTACTCCATATTTACTATTCTTTCCTCTAAGTTTCCAAATATAACAACAGCAATATTTTCAGTGCGAGGGGGGCCTACTCCATATTTACTATTCCTTCCTCTAAGTTTCCAAATATAACAACAGCAATATTTTCAATGCCAGGTTTCTTTCCTTGCTTTGTAATACAAAAGAATTGACAAAGACAATAAATGGATTGGCAGAGACATTTTCTTCTTTCAGTTTTTTTCTGAGGGGGGGGTGGGGGGTAGGATGGAAATAAAAACAGCAATTTTTCGAACAAAAGATGTTCATTAAGGGAGAGCCAGCTTTCAGCAGTGTGAAATGAAAGTCGTAAGTCGCTCTAACGATTGAAAATTATTTCACTCAGGCTTATGTAGATTCTGATATGTAAACAGAGATTGTTATGTGAGCTCTAAAGCCATATTAGCCCAATATTAAAGGAAAATTTATTACCTGTGTGCGGGAAAGCAGCATTTGTATTTTCCGAACATGTACCATGTAAGGAAAGTATTGTAATCATGAAAAAATTCGAATTCGAGATTTTGGTGTATTGACACGTTTTGAGGTCTTCTGCATTCATTTATCCGATTTTTACGGAATAATATTTTTACGAGATGTATGTATGTGTGTGTGTGTTTGTGTGTGTGTGTGTGAGTGAACACGATAGCTCCTAAACGGGGCATTCGATTGATCTCAAATTGGTAATATATGTTATAAACCACTGTCGCAAGACCGGTAATGATTTTGGTGTGTATAGGACTTATAGTTTTTCTACCGGGCTACGACAAAGATTTCTTTTACATTATGGCTTATGGGGGGGGAATTCTTGAAAGTGCGTTAGCGTTTAAACTGTACATTCTATTGAGCTTCAATTTGGTATATATGTTTAAATTATTCATCAATTAAAATTTATTTAAATGCTTGGTAATGATCTTAAACGTAATTGTTCGGAAAGTTGCATGGAGTCACTCCAGATTTTTTTACACTAAAATCATGTATGGTTTTAAGGACAAATTAGTTATGCGAGAACAATGGATTCAAATTTCTTAGATCTTAAAGCAAGAATTTCAGGGATAATAGTTTTATTTATCTGAAATAAAATACGTGTAAAAAAGGGGGCGTGGATTCTCACCCTCCTTCGGGGGCGTATTTCAAAATCCAAAGGAATGGAATTTCAGTTATTCGTGTATGCTAAATTTCTCAGCAAGAATTCCTATGATCTCTATTTTAAGGTTAAAAAGCGTTTTATGTTTTCGGTTTGACTATCTGCCCGTTAGTCCACACTCTAACTGCTATGAACATGCATCGAATGCTGCGAAATATATGTATAAATTATTTCTATGTACACTCTCCAAAAAAAGTATTCGAGCAAGCGAGAAATTTCCTACGTTGGTTTCGTATATTAAAAATTATTTATCAAAGAATATGAATTAGGTTATGTATAAATATGACTTTCTATATTTCTATCAAGTTGTGCGTTTTTCAAAAACTCAATTATTATTCGCAAATTTATAATAGGAAATTTCTCTCTTGCTCGAATAATTTTTTGGAGGGTGTACTTTAGAACAGCGGTGCGCAAACCGGAGAATCGCGAGAAAATTTTTGGCGGTCGCCAAATTCAAAGAGATTCAAATTTATGAAAAATCTACAATTATTCATTTCAAAGAACTGAAATAATACAAGAGAAGAAACTCACAATTATTATTTTACGACCGCGATATTCACGATCGCTATCACGGGGCTTCAGAACCACGTTATCATGCATAGTGATCTGCAAATTGATCATGCATAGTGATCTGCAAATTGATCATGCATAGTAATCATGCGTAGTGATCATGCATAGTGATCTTCAAAACTATGTTCCATTAAAACAAAACATCGATCTCGATTGGATCCAGGATGACTTACGACTTGCGATTTCCAATACTGATTTGAACATAGAAGCAACCAGGAGCTCTTTGCAAGCACATATTTCACATTGACTTTTTATGATGTAATGTTTTTTAAAAGTATTTTTCATTAAAAAATATTTATATCCATATGCATAAATAAAGCTTGTTTCCTAAAATTATGTGTTGATTCATAAACTGATATTTATGAGGTTACAAATCTTATAACATTTTTAAGGTGGTTTATAAGTTTGGTTCGCTATTTTAAAAACCCGTTATTTCAATCGATGACGTCACGACACTCTTTTAAAAGCACCCTGTAAGAGCAACTCCCAGAAAGAATTTCAATGTAACTTCGTTTTCAATTAAACAAAATGTCTACTGTCTATCCAGGGGTCGCGGCAAAATTTTACTCAAAATAGGCGGTCGCGACAAAATTTTACACAAATTAGGGGGTCGCAGATGAAAATAGTTTGCGCACCACTGCTTTAGAATCTAACCTATTAAAAATTAAGATGTTCTTTCTACTAGTGCCTTCTGGTAACGTCGATGCAGTGCCAGATCCTCTATATAGGACGCCGATGAGCGAAAGGGAGCGATTTCCATTTTAGTGAGCCCCAGTGGGAGGAAGACAGTCTTAGCTCGAAGGGTCTCCCAATTTCGAACCAGTTCAAGATGAGAGACCTAGCTCCTGAAATCGGCATTAGTGACTAGGCCACTGCTGGACAAATTATGCATATAGCATTTGTAGTTCTAAGAGATCGTGCCAAAATGTTTCAATGGCTTACGCTCTGCGGGAAGTCAATCTTAAAAGCGTGTTCTACAGATATCCGTATATTTCAAAGAAAACACAGTTGATATATGTTATTGAGGATTAAAACCAATGTTCTCCATCGAAAACAGTGTTTATAGCTTCTGTACATCTACAGGAGCACTCAAAAGAACTCCGCTTCTATGTGGCAGCTTACAGATATTCATCCATTTGCAGCATGCTAGAATAGGCGTATAAATGTTTATAACAATTTACTCTTTATTTAATGCATAATAATAAAATATATTTACAATTATTTCACAGAGTATCACCAAGTTGTAATACACTGCTGGCCATCGTAAATGCAACACCCTGAAGGAAGCATGCAAATAATATGAAATTTACAACATGCATTAGCTGAGGTGAGATATGCAAATGATTAGAATTTCAGCGCAGACGCACATCAAGCGCGCCTGTGGCGCCACCTCAAAGCGCTATTTAAGGCTTGGAGATTTCGACGGTTTCAAGTACAGCAATTGTGTTTTTCTTGCTTTTTTTTCAAAAAAACGATAAATTATGCCTCGTAGGAAACAACGATCATCTTTTGATCAAGTATCCGAGTTTGACAGAGGAAGGATAGTGGCATACCGAGATTGTGGGTTATCTTTCAGGGAAATCGGTCGTCGTATTGGACGAAACCAAACAACTGTGATGCGGATATGTGATCGTTGGGTGCAGGAGGGTACGACGGACAGACGTGATCGACCGCATCGACCTCAGTGCACCACGTCACGTGATGACAGGCAGATTGTACGCATGGCAGTGACGGACCGCTCAGTCACATCAAGAACCATATCACAGCAGATTCAGTCTGTAACGCATCATCCAGTGTCTGCGCGTACCATTCGACGTCGTTTACAGCAGAATGGTCTGTCCGCAAGACGTCCGTTGCTTTGTCTACCTCTGACGCGGAACCACAGACGTCTCCGCCGCCAATGGTGCGATGAAAGAAGGATGTGGACGACAGAATGGAATGAAATTCTCTTTACTGACGAGTCACGCTTCTGTATGCAACACCACGACGGTCGGATTCGAGTCTGGAGACACCGTGGAGAGAGGATGCTGAACAGCTGCATTATGCACCGTCACACTGGTCCTGCACCGGATATTATGGTATGGGGCGGTATCGGATATCTCTCTCGCACTCCTCTAGTACGCATTGCCGGTACTTTAACCAGCCAGCGCTACATCTCCGAGGTGTTGGAGCCAGTTGTCCTTTCTTACCTTCAGGGCTTGCCAACAGCCATATTTCAGCAGGATAATGCACGGCCACACGTGGCACGCATTGTCCAAGGGTTCTTCGTCAATCACCAGATTGAATTGCTTCCCTGGCCGGCGCGCTCTCCGGATCTTTCGCCGATAGAAAACATGTGGTCCATGGTTGCTCAACGACTGACCCAGAGTTCATCCCCAGCTGTCACACCAGATCAACTTTGGCAACGTGTGGAAGCTGCTTGGTCTGCTGTACCCCAAGAACACATTCAAAGTCTCTTTGAATCAATGCCGAGGCGTGTGGCAGCTGTGATCTCCAACAACGGCGGCTACTCTGGGTACTGATTTTGGCAGGAACCACGCTTCATAGAATGCTGTAAATTTAATCATTTGTTACTTGGTCAACATGTTATCTACACAATAAATTTTGTTGTGATATCTCTTGTTTTTCTTGGTGTTGCAATTTGGGTGGCCAGCAGTGTAATAAAGAAAACTTCAACAAATTACAAACAACAAACAACTTAAACAAATCGTCGGAATTTAACGACAATATATTGCCATTGCCAAATTTGACACAAAACATATTGCTGTGTTGGAATTTATTTTATAATCGATTTGTTTCGTACGATTAATCTTTTTTTCCCCCCGGATGGTTTAATGAAAACTTGTTTTCACCCCAAATACCATGGATATGAATTTTTAACATTGATATTATTAGTTTCATAAGATTCCGCTTGGCCAAATATGGACATAAGAAAACACGACCTCACTTTCTATCAAAATAATTTTATTTTCCATAGGTTTACATTATCATAATTAAAACTATAGTAGCTATATACGTAAAGGCAAACTAATTTAAAATTGTTGTACATTGAATTTCAAAAGGTTATATTAAATTATCAATAAATACACAATCAATTAGCATAGCTGTGAGAAAGAAATATTTTTAGGTACGAAGCTTTTAGAATTTTCATATCCATTAAATAAAAAAAGAATAAAAACGAGTAAATTTCCATGTAATCTGTCGCAAATTTATTAAGTATATTATTACTTTAAAATATTGAAAGTTTACCAAATATTTCTCTCAATTCACAAACTAACTCATTTCGGAAAACGCAGTACTGAAAAAACATGAATGTATGCATTTTAATAAACATGCAGTTTGATATATTTATTCCATTAAGATTTATTTTAATTTTTTAAGAGACATTCTTTTGCAAACACAAAGCAGATTGCTTCAAAGAAAACCACACAGATATAGAAAGTGTTACATAACATTCACTTAGAGCGTGATACTAGTGCTTGTGCTAGATTATTAAAGTGAATTATTCTAAAAATATGCATGGTATTCAATTAATTAAATCTCAAAAGAAATACTATTCAACCATTTCGTTACATAATTATGTTGTGAATTGGCAAAAGCTGTGTGCCTTGGAGCGTAACTCAATGAATCTTGCTGACATGAAAGTATCATTAGATTTCAAATTCACGTGAAAAATTAAAAATTCTTTAAAAACAGGTAATTAGAGCACTGAAACCATCTAGTAAAAATAATAAAACATGCTGATTATATTTCCACTCTTAATGAAACAGTTTAATTTATGCTGTAAATTAATAAAATGTTGTTTCACTAAAAGAAGTTTTCTTGTAAAGGGTTCGAACGCATGCAAGAGAATGAGGAAAGTTGCATTAAACTCGAAATTAAATGTAATTTAATACGTGCTCAGTAATTAAAACGGTACTCGAGAGTTAAGAGGAGAGCTTGAAAATTAAAATTTTTCCACTCAATTAAAATAAGATAATTTCTATAAATTATTTCTGAGTAAAGTGTAAGTCAAAAATATGAACAAAAATGTTATTTTTTTAATTTAAAACTTAGAAACGCTTGTGAATTGTTATTCTGTCTCTGGTATACATTTTCAGAAATCAGATAAGAATACAATCGTGATTTCAGTGAAAGATATTTACAAATTAATGAGTATGCACCAATTACACAACTAATTAAACGTTGATTATTATTGTGTTGAGTTCTGCATTAGACATAGCCATCCAATAACATGTGAAAATAAGACACTGAACATTATTAAATGTAAGGTGCGAAGATTTAGTGTTCTGGATTGCTAAACGACTGTCGATCTAAATGTCGCGGAGGTTTTCTCCGGATTTAAAACTTTCAGAAAAAAAAATTTACTATCAGTATTATTTCAACAAACAATGGAAGTGTGTACATTACATTGAAATAATGTAACTAAATAAATGAAAATTTAACCCATGATGAAAGTACACAAAAGAAGGGGGAAAAAAACAGCGACCGGGTGACCCCACTGTTATGATTTTCTTGGCCACAGTAACAGGACAGATCTGCGACCACTGCCGGTTACCTCCTCCGACAGACCTGCTGAAAGCAAGTATTATGCGCGCCGTACACAGGCTTATTGCCTATGTACGCGTTTGACTTCGACCGAACCTCGATCGGCACCGTCGATCTCACATATAGAGTTCGAGGCACAGCTTTCACTGAAAGCTAGTACAAGGAAATGCGCGCTGCTTCGATCTCAGATCCTACGCGTCGAGATACTGCTTAATATGGCCAAGCGGAGCATCATTTTCTGAGACAATGGTAGCTGGTACCCGGGGCACCCGATGTACACAGCTCCGATCGCTGGCCGAACAGCGGCTGATTTATCAGTTGCTCCACTGCTCGGCACTAGGCATACGTCTTATGCACTGTTTAAACTGACCATTGTTGTGGCAACACAGAAGGAAAGTAGTGCTTCATATCTGGTACTGATACACGAACACTGTATACTGTTCAGTGAGCTTTACATTTTGCATTGTTGCAGCCCTTTTTAACATACGGATGGGAGGGCTTGCGCCAATGTCGATTTCCGGTCGCTATGTCAACGGTGTGGTGTTGAGTTCGAAGCCTATTTACAGCCATTGCGTTATACAGATGAAGCCTGTATTACTAGAAAATAAAGCAATTACAACGGGCATTAGGAAAACTATTGGGAAGAAATATCTACACTCAATATATTCAATCTTTGCGCACTTATAATAAATAACTTCATACTTAAATTTTTATTATATACCGATATCGGAATTACATTTTCTTCTAAAATCCTGCGAGAACATTTCGCATTCGAAAGATTTCATTTTGTTGGGAACATCCTCTCTAAAAAAATGGACAGAGTATTAATAAATATACACAAAAATATCATTTTCTGCTTCATAATGCAGTTAGTAATAATTAAGATATCTGGCTAAAATTAATGCCACTGTTTTAAATACGTCATGGTACATGATATTTATCGTAAATAAAAATTACGAAAAACAACCTTTTCAGAAATCTCATGTAATGATTATAATATGCAAAATACTATCCTACCCGTTCATATTATTTTACATATAACTTAACTTCTTGTTATCTCAATAACAAAAATAAATACTTTAGAAAAAAAACCGGTAAAATAATTATGGCAAAATACTAATGGTAAAATACTAAAAGGCAGCATTCCATTCTGAGCAGATATCATTTCAATTATAGAATTTCGATATCCAATCTTCCGACATGCTAAACATGAAGTACATTTTCCAGAATGTTCCTTATTTGCATTCTACAACTTCTCAGCTGAACTTTTTTTTATTTTTTACTTCATCGCTACTGAAATCAATCACACTTGAAAAAAGACTGTTCTCGCGAAGATTCAGCAGTGGATTTTCTGCCACGAAAACAATATTACTAATATCACTTGAATAATGATATTGCGATGCTCGGGTTTTTGGATCAAAACTGGAAATATTTCGTTTTTTCTGAAAAGATTCTTAAAGCGCGAGGAAAAACTTTTGCTTTTGCTGTAGATTATTATACTTCACTTTTTGATCCCTTTTCTTCAAATTTTTTCAGGATATAGAAAATCCTTTTCTTTAGATGAAATATTGACTGAAGAGAGCTTACGCAGTGTCATAAGAAGTTACAATAGAGTTTTGAATGAATGCAGAGTAATTCTTTGGGAGGTATTGGATCTCCTTATTTATATTTGGTAGAATACCAGGTCTAACCTCGTTTTTTCATACGGGATGTAATAAAGGGTTTATATATCGGATAGGTGAATTGCTTTAAGCGCATGCTTTGCGAATTTATACAAGGTGCATCGAAAGTTCGCAGGAACATTAAAACTTCATTATAAATGGACAATAAAATGATAAAATAAATAATATATATATGTGCCATGTAGCTGATGGAGATTCTTTTGAAAAATGTGCATGCAACGTTTAACGGAATGATCATCTAGTGGGCTACTTGACGTTCAGAAACAAAACTGATCCAAAGAAAACTGAATAAATATATTTATAGAGGAACAAAAATTATTATTTTAATAATAAATGTTGGCAGTACCGTTAATGCTAGCTCCTGTGCCTGTTTGAAGACCAAGAAGCAAATTATAACGTTCTTTTAAACCGACGATCAACCAGGAGAATATGCATGAAAGACCCCGGTTCTCTAACCAAGTAGGCGACTGTTAAAATTTTGTACTGTTAAAATTTTATTTGTGCGATAAAACAAAAACGACGACCCATATTGTTACTTAATCCTGTGATAATTTTATTTTTGAAAAATATAATTTACCCCTTTATAAGGCGAGTTTATGTGCAGAGAGTCGAAAATACTTGGTATTTTGCTGCCCCTTTTTTTTAAGATTAATTAATATATTTTCCCTCTACTGTAATATCCCACGCAAAAATTGGAGAAACAAGTATTAAACAAACATAGAAATTTTGCAGGAGAATACATTCATTATTCACAAGATCAAAGTCGGAAAACGACCTGCTGCTTGTACACGGAATTAAACGCAAATGCATATAATTAAATGCGATGATTCTTATGCTGAATTTTCGAGTCATTATTCGAGCTTTCTTTAAAATTACGAATGAAAAGAAAAGGTCATAATCCAAATATAATTTAGAATCTAGATGTATGGAAAAAACATACATTTAATATAACTGAACAAAAATCAGAAAATTCACTAATGGTAATGGATTTCGGTATTTAATAGACCGTAGGTGGTAAGCATTCTTACCACCGCCTTTTAAAGAGTTAATTCAAATGTTCACAACATGTTCCATCACCATGTCCATCATTCCTTGCAGCAATTGTCGGAAATGTGCTCCACCATTTTGAATGCAAGTATGAACAAGTCGAACGCAGTTTTCTGACATTCTTGGTATTATCGACGAGACTTCTCCAGTTATGATTTGTTTCAATTCATCGATGTCTGTAGGAATTCTCCGAAAAGCCCTATCTGTGCTCGAACACATTCAACATTTGCTGCAAGGAATGATTATGTAAAAAATTTGAATTAAATCATGTTTTCCAAAATTAAAATTATCACAGGATTGCGTCTCTATTTCTGTTTTACCTCACGAATAAAGTTTTTACAGCACAAAAGTGTAGGAAATTGTCTTCCACACTTAAATAAGGTACAAACAAATATATTTCTGTTTTAGAATAGTTGCCACCTCCGTCAGATTTAAGGGTAATAGAAAAAACCAACTGATACTCTTTTAAATTAATCATGTTTTGTGTTAGTGTTTTGTGTAGTGTAAACTTCGCCTGGTAAATTTCGTCGTGTGCATATCGTCAGGACCGAAGCACGTGCCAATGTGACCCCTGCATCTGCCAATGCTTATTTGCTTTAGAATTTTCTCTTTCGATTTTGGCTGTTCACACCAATTTCTCCAAATTTCATCTTTCAGAAAACTACAATAAAATCTTCCTTTTGATGTAGAAAGGTAAATAGAAAATAAACGATATAATTACCTAAAATAAATAAATCTTTGCAAAATAACATTTATAAAAGGTACTTATGTGTGCTATTTCAAGGCTCAAAAGACAAACTAAGTTTTAATTAGTTTGTCTTTTGAGCGTTTTTTGATATAATTATCTGATTATGCCTGCACTTTTCTAGTAAAAGCAAAATTACAAACAGCCTTTTAAAAAGAGCATTTAAATTAATGCTATTAAAAAGCGACTTAATTCAGTCCTTCTTAATAAGTTTATTTAAATATAACTAAGCACGCAGTCAGAAAAAAAAATCAAACTGTGCCTGGAAGGTGCGAAAAGGAGAATTTGTCACACGCAGACTTTATTATCGGCATCCAGTTAACCGAAATTCGAATGACTGAAGGGGCCCAAGTTCCCCTGGCTCATCCCTTGACTACGTCAGTCAATGAATGTAACTAATGGGCAAATTTACTTAACTGAAAATAAATTTTAGGAATAACTAAATAGGCGTGACTCAAAGGCAGGCGAAGTCCAGAATTGTTGAGCGTAGTTGCATGATTTATATATTCCCTTAGGTGATTCAAACATTACTTTCAAAGTTAGACAGAAAAAAAAAATCGCGAGGCCTAAAGAGTGCAAAATAATAGGAAAATGTGTAAGAAGAAAAGAAATATTTTCACTAATTATTCATCAACTAAACCAATCACTAATATCTCGCTGCGATATCATCTATGCTAACGCTAATATCACTGTGCTAAATTTGGTGAAGGTCGCATAACCCGTCTCGCAGGGTTAGTTGAACAGATCTCGCGAAATTTTATCATTCAGATTCAGTGGTTGATATTTTAGCGACATGATCGATCACTACCGTCTCACTTTAGTACCATTTAAGTTATGGCTACAATCACTGTGTCAAATTTGAACACGATTGCAGCAGCGATCAAAATTCCAAGATTCGACTTAAAACTTTCACTCTTTGCCTTCGAATGCGCTTACAAAGTAGTGCGCTTTTTAATAGAATTTTTTTTTTTGTATGTCCAGCGATAATCTTTTACTACGTAGACCGATTTCAATGATACTTTTATATCTGAAAGGATTTTAAATACACTGATTTTGATTTTGTGTTTAAGGCAAAGCTTTACGAGAGCTGTCTGCCTAAAGGGGCCGATGCCTTGGACATCGGCCTTTTTAAGTTGTTCTAGCGCGCATTCACGTTACATCTGGAGAAAACCGCGCAAAACTACCGACCGTTAGATCAGAAGTTGCATGGTGGACGAGATCTCCGGACCTTCACACTTCGGCCATCTACCACGTTTAGCATCTTATCCACTGGAGAATGATCGGCGTTAGTCTGATCAAGTTGTAATTATATTTTCATTCAGGAAAATGGAAATACATGGTTTTAAATCATTTTCTATTAAGGCTTTGGCAGTGGTATGTCAAAAGTCGCCGATGTTGGCCATCTTTGGAGATTTATCGCCAAGTTTTGAGAAAAAAGTGTCATCAAAACTCAACCCAGTTTGCTCTCTATCTTCAGTATATGGCGAGAAATTATTGAACCCTACTGTTATTCAGCTGGAATATTAGTGTGTTTTTAACCCTCATTTTTATATAAATTCAGCTACACTGGGAAAAAATGCTTTGTTGATTCAAAAAAATTTTGGTTGGCTCTGATTCAAATAAATATTTTTGTTGAATCAACAAAATTTTTTAATTTTGTTAATATTTTTGTTTTGTTTTTTAATAATATCAATTTAATGAAATATTTTATTAATTCAACAAATATTTTGTTAAAAACAGCAAAATTATTCGGTTGAAATAGCGCAAGCAAAATTTTGTTGAATTAAAAAAAAAACACTTTTTTCGTGTATAAAATTGTTATCTTAAACTTTATCTTACAAAAAGTTCTTGCTACCTTACTTTCTAAACCAATCCCGTACGAGGCAACGGTATATACCAATTTCGTAGACAGTGATTTATGTTTATTAAGGGGGTTAGAACCACGGCTGAACTTATTTCCTTATTAAGGAACACTTAGAAAGTAAAATATTCATTCCATTTTTGTAGAAAGTTCTAAAGAATTTAAATCAAGCATAAAGTTTTCAGTCTTCAGACATATTTCTTTAGACAAAGAAATCTGATTAAATTAAGCTAGAAAATAATATAATATAGTACTTTTTTACTGAAAACACAATTAGCGTACTGTTTTTCAGACATTAAAGGTCAAACGTGTAAATTTTATTTTTGCATTAACAAGTTCATGCTTTCTTTAATAATTAGTTTAGGATAAATTCCAAATGATTTCCTTTTTTATGCTTCACACTCCACTTTGAATTGTTTTTTAACTGAATTAACTTAAAGATTCTTTTATAAAGGAACTGAACAACTTATGATTAGTTTTGAGACTGAACAAACTGTGTCAAATGATTAAAATAATTGAGAATTTCATCGCAATTTGTAATAAACAGTTCTCATAAGTGGAAATTGTATAGACTGCAAGCCTGGTGGAGTTATTAAACATTTAAGAACTCACGCCGCTTTTGGAGCATGTTTTTGCATGCGAACTGCACCGGAACTGCAGATTCGTTTTTCTGATTCGAAAGACCAATTTTTTGTCTTTTGCATGGAATTTACTCATTTTAGATGCATGCATCGACAACGCCGATTCAGATCCCGCCCGATCATTTGGCCAACATAGGCTATCGCCTAAGGCGCTGAATCTATGAGGGCGGCACTAGCCTGACTGCAGACTTCTATTTAGTCTCATCTGCAAGGGAAAGCAAAGCAATATGTTCAAGCGCTACTTCCATCGTGCTAGTTCAGTTCGCGATTTCAAGTCCATCTTTCTCCGTACTATGCAGAAGATGACTATGGTGCAGTTGGGCGGTGAAGATAAAGCTTTTGTAATACTTATGTGAACTGCATAGTTGGTGAACATTACGTAGGCAAAAACCCGGAAGGTTTCACATTAACCCATTTGTGCCTAGATATTTTGTGACTTTCATTAAATTTTGCTAATACCAGCAACAATAGATAAATTTATGATGTCGACTTCTTGAAGAAGGGATGATTTTTTTAAAAATCATTATGTATAAAAATAGAAATGTCAACATCCTACTTGATCATGTTTAAATATTTTGTGGAGTTGAGGTTCAATACTCGTGAATAAGGGCTAAGAAAAATAAATAACGTTTCCAACTGATAGCGAAAATGCCGTCCCAAAAAAGGGACACTAGGCATAAATGGATTGAAATGAAACACAAATCTGTATATTCTTCATATATAGTTTTACTGTAACATAAAAAATGATTATTTTACAGTGACTGGAAGCATAGAGAGTACCAGTGTGAACCTTTTAGGCCGAGACAAAAGCGTTGAGTGAGTGCAAAAAGGTGTGAGACCACAGAAATCCAAGCTGGGGTAGAACTGAGAGCAGGAAAGAACGGTCGCCAAATAAATCGTCAGGCTGAAAAAATATGAAAAGATCGTTAAGAATTAATGCAAGTTTACCAAAATTTAAATGTGAGTCACCAAAGTGGGATGAGGTTAGGATAACTTGTAACCTAAGAAATATTACTAAAACCCCGTGGGAATGGCATGAAAATAGAGGAATCTTTGGACAGACAGACACCTGCTAAAAACATCGCAAAAGTTAAAGCCAAAGTAATTTAAGATACAGAATTAAAATCGTGTTACGGAAAGATATGGGACTTTAAAAATGGAGATGAGTATTGAATTTAGAATAGGGAAAGGAAAATCAAAAGTAATTGTAAATATGTGATGAACTGCATCACAATGACTGGCCAAGTGGATAATGTGGAAAATTCCACATGAGAGGCACACGATTTGGTCAGCTTTTATAAATCCTATTCCAGCAAACACACACAGGTTCTCTGAACTTCTATTAACGTTCAGAAGACGTATTCTGAACGTTAACAGACGTTCAGAGAACCTGTGTGTGTTTGCTGTGATGTTTCTATCCACATGGGCCGTTGACGCATGCAGTTTGGAAAATCCTTTTCCCGCTTGGCAAAAAATCTTTCTTCATCTTATGGAATGGGCCGTTAATAAAGTTTACCATGCCAAAATTTTAGAGCCAGTGTGCCCCTACTACTTGATCAAGAGGCTTTAACCAATGAGAAGTGACGTAACTGGGACGTTCTGTCCTGGGTGCTAATAGTGGTTACGCCACCGTAATGAGAGATGTACAAGGGGGAGTATGACGTTGGCATTGGCCTTTAGCAAATTAGCTTATTGACAGAAACTTTGATTGGCTAGCCAACTCGGGGTAGTAGCGTAATTAAGGTACTAAGAATTTTCTGGGAGGCAAAAACTTTTATTTTAAAATTGTGCGGTTAAATTCTTAGTCTAGGGTGCTAAATTTCCTTGGACCGGCCTTGGGCCGATTGCTTCAGTGATTTAATTTGCAATCTTTTCCCACCATTTTGTTGAATAGCCGTATTTTCGTTCATTGCATGCTATTGTATAAACTTTGATATCAACAATTAAAATTACTACATACTTTTAATAAATAAAATATTTCTTTTTAAACCCCGATATGAGCGACTGGATGCAGTGTTTTAATACGTAATATTTCTCCTTGCTTTTTGTGAATAATCATATTTTCGTTCATTGTAAACCATTATGCTAACTTTTGTATCGACAGTTAAAATTATAACATATTTTCAATAAATAACGATTATTTCAATAAAATCTTGAATTACAAGAACAATCTTTGTATGAATTTATTTTTTTTTCAACCAAGATTACCTTGCAGACTATTTTTGTTTTCTTAAATCTGCGTAGCAGACTGATACAGAAAATTCTAACACTAGGTTGACCACTCTGGAAGACTGCATTCTACGTATGATGCATTTTATCCCCCAAAGATGGCAAAGAGATGTTACAAAAGACAGAAAATAACAAACAAGATTAACAAAGACCAAAGTCATGGTCCCCTTGCTTCCTAATATTTAGATATCTATGTCGATACATGGAGAGCTGCACAACGAAGCAGATGATCCCCATCCATTACTTCTCCAGAATTACATAACGGGCAGATAAGCTGGGGAAAGATAGTCAGGCAGTGCAGGTGGACAGCCAGAAAACCAAGTCCGCGAGACAGACAAAAAGTCGCAACTGCCTCACATCTTAGTTTTCAGGGATATGAGAAGAGCTTAATCTTCTTCAACGTTTTGGAAGCTGTACGGATCTGTGGATCCTGTAAGGAATTAGAAAAAAATAAGTTATTTAGAGACAGTTTAATAATCTAAAATGAAATTTCTGTATTTGGATGTAGAAGCAAATTAGCACCTCTTTTTAAAACGAAGCCCACTTTTTCAATGCCACAAAGGTCACAATGACCAGACAACTCTGAAGAACGTCTGAACCCAGACAACATCTGAAATACGATCATCGGAATAATTGCGTCAAAGAGAAACATACAGATATATACAGAATAAAAAAGATGCAAAAGGATGATAATTTTTTAAATGATTAAAAAATACTAAATAATATCCCGTCATAAAAATAAAAGAATGGATATATTTACTCTGTGAACATGCAAAAAATTTGTTCATTATTGAGAACTAGTTTGTAAATATTTGTCTAAGATGATTTAATTAAAGACAGATTTTTTTACCATTTTTTAAAATAAAGTTTTTCTTAATTGACGGTATGAAAGGAAAAAAGTTAATATTGTAAAGCTATTAAACCTCTTAGTCGTTAATTTGCTGCATATGCCACAAAGGATTTATCGATTTAGAAAAGAAAAAAGTATTCAACCAAACATTTAAATTGGCTTTAATTGAAGAGCGAACATCATCTTAGAAGAGGGAATTACCTTTGAAAGAAAAAAAAAAAAAAAAAAAAAAAAAGAAATAGATTCTTTTTTCATACAGGATTTCTAAAAAAATATATTTCTGCTTTAGTGCACTATTATAAAGACTGATGTAAAAAGAATTTGAAGGTAATATAAAGTAAATACACGGTGAATCTAACTCTTGGCAAAACTTTAAGGGTGATAGGCACATAATAGGAATCAGAATCACATAGCAACGTGGGTCAAAAATGCAGTTTTCACTTACCTGGTAATAATCACTTTCCGAAAGTATTGAAGTGTTCGTCTAATTTCTAACCAAGTTCATAAACAATAGACTCGATCTCCAAAATTTCATTGTGACATAAATAGATTTTTAAACTATGAATTTTAGTCTTCTGTTTCGGAGGAAAATACATTAGTTTCTGACGAACAATGGTCGGAAAGTGCACTGTAGTTTCAGCACTTTTTCCAAAGTGATTATCAAGAGCTACATGAAGACGTTGTTGCCGATCCCACATTGCTATCTGATACTGATTCCTTATTATGGGCCCTATCATAACTTAAAGTTTTGACCAAGAGTTTAGATTCACCCTGTATATGAAACTTTTAGTACTAAACTAAGAGTTTTTATTTTATTAAATAAAATGATTTTGCTGACGAAAAACAAAACTATTGACTTATAAATGTAATCTGTCGGGGCCATCGTGATTCTACAGGGACTGCTTGTTCACTCCGAAAGAGGACTACGGACGTTTCCTCATTGGTTAGATATGTCCGTTAGATGACGTATCTAAAAGTGCTGGAACCAATAAGCGAGCATCCGTAGGCCTCTTTGGATGACTCATCGAGCGCACAAGCAGGCCCGGCAGAATCACGATGGCCTCCATCCTGTCCTGTCTTTGTTAAAGGAAGAAAAAGCGTGATTCTTCAATCGAGTTTCATAAACAAAGGGCATTTCATCAATTAAACGGAATATGTAAATCACAGTAGTATCCGCTTAATGGAATACCCCGCTTATTGTAATAAATTCCCAATGTACCAAACCGTAAAGATTAGTTGCGTGATCCTGGAAAACAGAGTATTCCGCTTATTAGAATACATTTTCGTGGAAACTTGAATAATTCATTACGCGAGTTCAGCTTGAATAAATGGTTTTATTTTTGCAAATGATGTTTACCGCGATTTTCCATCGTTATTTGTTCTTTTTTAATGAATTTTTAATGTTTTTACGGACTTTTTGCTGACCCTGTATTTATTCATCACTGCGTTTTCCCACATATTTCCCTCACCATGGCCAGTGATTATGTCAATGAAAGTGGTAGTCGGCCGAACCCATTGCGCGGCTGTCGATCTAACGGTCTAACTTGATAAGATTTCTCCAGATGTAAAGTGAATACACATTAGGACCACTTAGAAAGTCCTTCTGCCAAGGCATCCTTCCCCCTCCTTGGTAGCTTGTGTGATTATGGTAACGCTACACTAGGGCAAACACCAAAATTTCCAACACATTTTATTTATTTATTTACTTATTTTAAATTTGCAACATAAAATTTTAACTATCAAGAATTTTGCGATCATAAATTTAGTGTTTTTTTGGTAATTAAAAAGAAAATCGATTGCACAGAATCATCTAAAATGTAATTTATCGCACTTTACAAAATAGACCCAACAATAAACGAGCAAATAAAACACTGAACATGGGCAGATAGCTGAAGAGCAAAGATCTAGAGTTTTGACCTGCCGCGGGGCTGCGGATGTCACTGTCTGAAAAAATTTTTCGTGGTTTTCTCCAGATATTACGCTGATACGCATTAGAACTCTCTTTAAAATTCCCCCGATCAAGGCTTCTTCCCCTTAGGCAGTATAGTTACTTAATAGTTAAGTATTATTCTTCAGGCCATATAGATAAGTAAATTGATGTTATAAAATAAGCGTTATTTAAGTAAATTTAATGTAAATAACATGATTATATAGAACTAGAATTGTAGAATCTAAACTTGAAAATTTTTAGAATACCACACAGCTAGCTCAATTATCTTAGATTGTAAATCATGAACATTTATGTGAAACGTTAAATTATTCGGAACTTTTTACTTTCTTTACTTATCAAATAGATGTATGAAAATAATAATAATAATAATAAATTGAACTTTTCATACAAGATGTAATTTACTAAATATATTATCCTTTCGCAGCTGAATTTATCATGCTCAATTGTTTTGTTGTGGTGAACAATTTGCGCGATAAATTCACATTGTTTTGTTGTGATGAGAAAATGTTTACCTAAATACTGCTCTATATTTCGTTTTTCTATACAGCGACTAAATCTGAATATAAATTTTCCATTTTATATTTGGAAATACTCACAAATATTTAATTTCTAAATATGTCCTAATAACATTTGTAAATTAGAAAATGAACTCGATACAAAAATTCTATTTAGAAGCAAGTAAAATTTAAAATTTCATGTCAAATAACTGAACAAATTGGGTTTTCGTACATTTATTTACTTAGCCTTTCCAAGCTCATTTTATTTCAAGATTACGGATTCAAAATGCCATTTTTAATGCTTATTTTCATAGATACATATCATTTTAAACATAATAGCATCATCCACATAAAAAAATGTCTTAAAAATTAATGTAAAAAAATCGATTTATAGTGCCCGAGCTACATTCGGGAAGAGCCAGTATGCTACATTTCGCTAGGCCGAGTTTAGTTCGTGTTAATTACTTCTGTTGCCAACAGAAATAAAATTCAAAAATAAAAGGGAAAAACACTTCATTTGATCAGTTTTTCAATTCGTATATCTCTTTCAAACAACAAGCATTCAAATCAAGAATATTGCCTGATATAGTACTACTACAACTAATAATAATAATGTTTAGTATTCCCCATGCAGATTTACGATAAAAATTGACAGAAAATGCAAACAATGGGAAAAAATGCATTAAAATAAAACAGTAATAATAATATTTAAAAAATGCATTTTTTTTACATTATTTCTTTCTTTCAATACCTAACTATTTGTTTGAGCACTCGAAATAAATAGAAAAATGCAAGAAATAATCTAAACGTTCAATAACCGTTATTGATTGCATCTGTACATCTTTATTTCAGCTATCGATTATAACTTAATGAGAATCGATAATCTTAATTGCTATTGCGTCGAGAAAAAGAAAGCTTTCATTAATTCATGAGGATAAATTATCGGAATCTGTGTTCAGTGTTTGTTTTCTTTTGCTAAAACGTATAAAAGTATGTAAGTGTTTGTAAACTCGTGTTGTTGATCGATAAACACCAACATTACGCTGTTTAAGAAGGTAGAAAGGGTTAGTGGAAAACATATTATCAAATTTAGGTTCAGTGTTTAAATATATTTGCTGATTTCGTTTGTACATTTGTGAGGATAAAGACATATATCCATTGACTTTACAAAGTGTCTTCAGTTTAAAATCTTGTGATCTGATTGAAAATTTTCTCTTTAACTTATATGTATTTTTTGATAATAATAGAGATTAAATTTACAATTTAAAAAAATCTGAAACACTTTCAAATTTTAAATAGCCCTAATTGCTGTAGATAAAAAGCATATCATAATCAAGGCGTGGTTCCTATTCTTTTATTTACGGCATTAAATTAGAAAATGTATAATTATTCATAACTGTGCCGCATTTTTCTTCCTTGTTCCATAAAACACTTCTTTGAAATCGAAATCTACATTGAAATCGCAGACTAAAACTTGTTTTGCAATCTTCGCAAAGCATATTCTAACTATACTTCGCTTTTATAAATACTGTTTCTAATGTGCATCATAATCCTTGATTGTGTCGTGTTTGTCTTTCTTCTTCCATAAAACACTTTTCAGAATTTAAATCTATATTAACATCGCCTGCTAATTTCTTTTACAATCTACGTCAGGCATATTGTAACTATACCCCTCGTTCGCAATAAACCGTAGCGTTCGCCAGTTTCTCGCCAAATATAGAAGATATTGCCAACCTAGGCTCAATTTTGCTATTACGTCGAAGGATTATTTTTGGATTATTGGATTTGGATTGCCAGGATTATTTTTTTGGCTTCAAACATGGCGATAAATCATCAAAAAAGCAAACCTTCGCGACTTTCATTTTTTTTTATTTTCTTCTCGCCCATGGGCTATCTGGCAACCCTATTAAGTAATGTAATGAAAACGCGTCCACAACAATATATCGGCAAATTATGTCGATAGAAAGAGAACGGAATAGCACACTAGTCCTAATAATCCTGCTTATTAAATCCGAAAATTATGTAGATAGAAAGAGAACGAAATAGTACTCTAGTCCTAATAATCCTGCTTATTACATGCTCGAAGAAAATTGATTTCTCCTTATGTGCACTAATTAGGACATCTATCATGTATCATAGTACAGGTAACTTTTGTGTTTTGAATTATGGAAGCAGGATCTAAAAAGGTCGAGATTCTGTGTTTACGATTTTTGTCGACCATTTTTGTTTACCATTCTCCTTACTGCGTACTCCAGTGTTTGAAAAACTGTTACGGAATTTAAATAGTATCGAATGCAATTAACTTACTTTTAAAGCTATTCAACAGCCTGATGCAACAGACGATTTAACAACGGCTTTGACACACACAAAAAACGAATCAGCACTGAAAAAAATATATGATCAATATCAATCAGACTGCTACAGATACAAAAATTGCCGTTTACCGAAGAACCTTTTCTCCCAATCTTAACATAAAATGAAATTGTCTTCGATACTGCAATTTTGAATTGATTTAGACCCCGATTATTGCTCACAAAAAGTGATTAATTTGTATTCCTTGATTGGCTATTTTTCGTCGCATCTCTTGCGACAGCGACGATATCGCTGAAGGTACGAAATGCGACGCTTACCAAGAAGGGGTTTCAGAAAACTCGGAAAATGCCCACCAGGCAGCTGGTCAATCCATGTAGCACTATTTATCACAAGTGCACTGTTGTCTTCTTGATTATTACAGGCAGTTATTACAGAAAACAATTATCTTGAACTTAAAGAGTTGATAGAGCTACGAATTCGCACGCTACCACGCAGGCACGAATCTAAACAACGTACCTGTGTGTTTGATGCAAAGCTAAAGAAAATATTCTTAAGAATTCAAATGGAACTGAAAATATTTCTGAGACAGCAATTCCATAACTTTCATCATTTGGGAAAATATTACAGAATATGCAATATCTATTATATAAGTATTTTCTTTGAGTGTTTCGTATCTCAAATATTTATCATTAGTAACACAATATTGTGCAACTATTGAACTGACAGAAATACAAGATATGTCACAATTCCCTCTCGGTTTTGCAAAGCTGATAAAAAAATGTATTACCAATACAGCAGCAAAGTTGGCTTTATGGGATAAAGAAATTTTACAAGTTTTGTTTCATAAATCTGTCGCGATCAATGGTAGCGAATGTGGTCGTGATCCTTTGGCGTAAATTTTTTAAATCATGAGGTATAGGAGGCACGTACAAACGATCTTTTATGTAACACCATTAAAAAAATCGCATGGAGTTCGGTCTGGTAAGTGAGGTGGCCACGGAAGAAGGCGATTGTCGTCGTCAAAACCTCGACCAATCCAACGACGAAGAAGCTCGTTATTTGTGAAACAAAACTTGAAGAACTTTACTGAGATGTTTTCCTCTTTACTGAACTTTACTGAAGAGAACTGTACTGAAGATGTTTTCCTCTCCAGTAAAGTCAACTTTGTTCCTGAATTGGCAATATATTATTTTTTTACAAGCCTTCGAAACACGGGAGAGAATTGTGACACACCTAGTGTATACATATATATACAAGAAGCTCGTTGTTTGTGAAACGAAACTTATAACGTTTCTTTATCCCATGAAGTCAAGATTGCTGCTGTATTGGTAATATATTTTGTTCATAAGCCTAAAAACACGAAATGGAATGCTGACACAAGCTGTATATATATGCATATACATGAAACTCGAATTAATGCGACAAAAATCGCAACGTTTCTTTCTCCAGTAAAGTCAACTTTGTTGTTGTATTGGTAATATATTTTATTTATAAGCCTTCCGAAACCGAAAGGGAATTTTGACACACCCTGTATATATATGCACATACAGGAAGCTCCTATATGTGCAACGAAACTTGAAATGTTTCTTTCTCCTGTAAAGTCCACTTAGTTAATGTATTGGTAATATATTTTTTTCATAAGCCTTTCAAAACCGAAAAGGAATTGTGACACACCCTGTGTATATATGCATATACAGGAAGCTCGTACTTGTGCAACAGAAACTTGTAATGTTTCTTTCTCCCTTAAAGTCTACTTTGTTGCCTCGTAATGGTAATATATTATGGTTTATAAACTTTCCAAACCCCGGAGGGATTTATTGCACACCCTTTATTTATCATTAATAACACAATATTGCGCAACCAGTGACATGACAGAATGATTTTCGTTTATCAAATAATCGATGTCTTTTCGTAATTTTACATTTTTTTAAGATATTATAAAATTTGCACAATTTCTCAAAAGAATATTGTTAAAAAAATCAAAATATTTCAGTCCCATATCAGCAGCTGCAGGAACGACCCCCCCAAAAAAACCGTTATCTGAGCAATATCAATTAGTCTTCTGCTGGAGAAGAAAATTTAGCAATTATCGGAGAATTTTCCCGGTAAGTCTTCACACAAAACGAGATGAAAGTGTCTTGAGTACTGGAGTGTTGCATTGGTTTAGACGTTGTAATTGATTGCTCATAGAAAGAATAGGGAGGTCTAATTTTAGGATTTGGATATTACGGATGAAAGAAATGTGCAATGATTGGTTTCATCGAAAGGATATCAAATATCGTAATTAAAAAACTTTGTAAAAAAACACACATAAGAAGTAATAGGTAAGAGGATACGCACGTTTCGTTCAAAACAATTTTTGAACGAAACGTGAGTATCCTCTTACCTATTACTTTTTATGTGTGTGTTTTTTACAAAGTTTTTTAATTACTTTATCGTTTAACACCAGTATTTTGAGTGATTTTTCAGTTATCAAATATCGTGTTCCACACTATCCTAGTAGCACGACTCGTGCAATAAAACATTCAAAAGACGTTCAAAGATGTTAAAAAAATGTTATTCGAACGCATTTTGAACTAGTTGTGCTACTAGGGTACTGTTGTATCTTTATGAAAATGCTGCCTGATAAATGTGTACTTTCAAAATAAATTACAGGGATAAGAAAATGTCACATTATACTAGACTAGAGGATAAAGCAAGGACGTTGTGGAGGCAGCAAATTACCTTTATTACTGTAGTTTTGTATTAATTTAGATGATGTAAATGATTGTTGTAATTGATTGAGGAACAATCGGTAGGTTTAATTTTAGAATTTGGATATCACGGAAGAAAGATATGTGCAATGATTGGTTTGATCGAAAGGTTATAGGTGTGTTATCAAATATCGTGTTCCACACTATCCTAGTAGCACAACCCGTGCTAAAAACGTTCAAAAGACGCTCAAAGATGTTAAAAAAAAGTTATTTGAATGCATTTTGAACTAGTTTTGCTACTAGGGTACTGTTATATCATTATGAAAATGCTGTCTGATTACTGCATGCTTTCTAAATAAAGTATAGTGATAAGAAAATGTCACATTATACTAGACTAGAAGATAAAGCAAGGACGTTGTGGAGGCAACTGCAACGAGGGCTAGAAAAAACATTTGGAAAAATGTGCCTACACTCAATATGTTTAATCTGCGTCCACTTAAAATAAATTACTTCATATTCAATTTTTATTATATATTGAAATCGAATTTCATGCTCTTCTGGAAACGTGCGGAAACTTTCCTCATTCGAACGATTTCGTTTCGCTGGGAACAGCTGTGTCAAAAATGGTCTCTGGATCTGTGGAACGCGATGAACAATTCTGTCAACCGCCATGTTACTAGCAGTTAAATCGAGCGATGGCAACGGCAGCCCTTTTTACAGCATTGGGCAGTCTATCCAGTTGTTCTTCTATGTCAATGTACTTCCATCACATTCTCCAGTTTTCATTCGATGCCTGTGATGTTAAAAGTAATATTGTGACAAATTTACAAATTATAATTAATTTTTACGGGAAATGATGTGCTAAAAAGTAAAAAGAAAAAAAGACATCCGCTGCATTAATTTGTATATGAATTGAAAAAGAAACAAAAGTTACTGTTATTTTAACATGGTTATGATTTCCATTATTTTTTATAATATTCATACAACGCAATTTACTCATCTGGAACTGGTTAAAAATTAAGAGACCCCGAGAAAAATCCAACTTCTGAACTAGGGCTCATTAAAATGGAAGCGGTCCCCTTTCGCCCATCGCTGCCCTTTATGGTGGATCTGACGTCACTTCTCAGTTGCCAGAGGACATAAGGAACAAGAATAAGGGTATTTATTACAGATGGTGTCAAAGTTTGTGACAGTTTAGAATGTCCAATAGAAACCTAATAACACTATAAATTTAAGAAATAATTTAGTTTAGCACTCACACTATTTTAAATATTTGAAAGTGAAAGAATAACATACAGGTTGGGTATTAATCTAGGCTAAAAAAGCTTTCCCTGCATCAGTTCGTTTATTAAATTGAAATAAAACTAGAAGTTATATATAAATCTAATAAAATAAATCATATTGTTAGATTATTATTAATTTTGATTAGTTTCCATAAATCTGTCAAATAATTTCAGTTTAACACATTATTAATTCACTTTTAAATATTTAAAAGTGAAAGAATAATATACATTTACATATTCCTTTTCTCAAAAATATTTTCTACATCAGTTCGTATACTAAATTAAAAGAGAACTTAAAAACTATATATAAATCTAATAAAATT
>JAWZYV010001624.1:0-16302 GCA_038373885.1 Cheiracanthium punctorium
CGATTTCTTTACGAGAAAACTCGAAACTGAATATGCAACTCCATGCTAAAATACTATAACACAGTTCTACTCTATGTCACATGGAAAGCTCAGCACAGATAAAAATATCCCTTACTCTATTTCATGGAGAGATATTTCCTTTTTACGTTTATTCAACGAAGATTTTGATGACATCTTTTATTTACTTTTGATGGATTATGTCATTTCAGTTCACCCAGGTTACAATGGCCGCATTTAAATGTCCTACACGCCACTATTTTCGAGTTGCAGCCATTGTTTAGTTTGATTTATGTCTATGTTCTTGGAATTCAATTGATCGTTAGATTGTCGAGCTGATCTGGTATATAGCGTTGAAATAAAGAATTTTATTTGTAACTCAGATATGAATATTAATCAAATTTTTATTTTAAAAGTAATGTGCTGGACTTCACTCTTTTTTTACTTTCCGAACATGTACCATGTAAGGAAAGTATTGTAATCATGAAAAAATTCGACTTCGAGATTTTGGTGTTTTTACACGTTTTGAAGGCTTCTGAATCCATTTATGCTATTTTTACGAGATGTATGTATGTATGTGTGTATGTGTGTGTGTGTGTATGTGTGTTTGTGTG
The DNA here is from genome assembly GCA_038373885.1 of Cheiracanthium punctorium. NCBI lineage: Eukaryota > Metazoa > Arthropoda > Arachnida > Araneae > Cheiracanthiidae > Cheiracanthium > Cheiracanthium punctorium. The sequence goes on from JAWZYV010001624.1 coordinate 612, forward strand.
TATGTGAGTGAACACGACAGCTCCTGAACGGAGCTTTCGATTGAGCTCAAATTGGATATATATGTCATAAACCACCGTCGCGAGACCGGTATTGATTTCGGTGTGTATAGGACTGATAGTTTTTCTACAGGGCTACGACAAAGATTTCTTTTACATTATGGCCTATGGGGAATTTCTTGAAAGTGCGCTAGCGTTTAAACGGTAGATTCGATTGAGCTCAAATTGGGTATATATGCTATAAACCACTGTCGCAAGACCGGTGTTGATTTTGGTGTGTATAGGACTTATAGTTTTAATACAGGGCTACGACAAAGATTTCTCTTACATTATGGCCTATGGGGGGAAATTCTTGAAAGTGCGCTAGCGTTTAAACGGTAGATTCGATTGGGCTCAAATTGGGTATATATGTTATAAACCGCTATCTTAAGACCGGTATTGATTTTGGTGTGTATAAGACTTATATTAGTGTGTATATCTTATGTAGGACTTATATTAGTGTGTTCTCCTACAGGGCTACGACAAAGATTTCTTTTACATTCTGGCTTATGGGGGGTAATTCTTGAAAGTGCGCTAGCGTTTAAACGGTACCTGCGATTGATCTGAAATTGGGTATATATGTTATAAATCACCATCTTAAGACCGGTATTGATTTCGGTGTGTATAAGACTTATAGTTTTTCTACAGGGCTACGACAAAAATTTCTTTTATATTATGGCATAATGGCACATGGGGAGAAATTCTTGAAAGTGCGCAAGCGTTTAAACGGTGCATTCGATTGAGTTTCAATTTGGTATATATGTTTGAATTATTCATCGATTAAAATTTATTTAAATGCTTGGTCATGATCTTAATCGTAAGTGTTCGGAAAGTCGAGTGGAGTCACTTCAGATTTTTTTAATTAAAAATACTTCCTATAGTCTGTTTTAATAATGCTTTGTGACACACATTTAGCTTTTTGGAACATTATATTTAGGGATGGACGCGAGACGCGCGAGACGAGAAATAGGGCTGTCTCGTCTCGTCTCGCAGTGGTAAACCTCTGTCTCGTCTCGCGTCTCGTCTCGTCTCGCAACCACTTTGTCTCGTCTCGCGTCTCGCACAGAAATTGCCTGTCTCGTCTCGCGCGAGACGCGAGACGTCTCGCGAGTCTCGCAAAATTAAGGACTGCGAATTTTTACCATATTTTTAGTAACATTAATACTAGTTATTGAAAATTAATATTAACAATAGCAATTAGTTGCATATTGCCATATTAGTACATATATTAGTTACCATATTAACTCATAGTTATTTGAAATGATAAAAATTCGGATTTAATCCGTATATATAATGTGACATGACACCGAAAATTTATTTATTTGCGTAACTGCGTAAATGTAATATTTATAGTTGATGGGAGTTTCATTTGCTTTTGAAAATATATAAAGCTTTGAATTTTGTCAGATATGTTGCAGAACTCAGGGACACATGTTGGGCAAATAAAATTTTGATCTAATTAAACGGCCCCAATGTACGGAATAGTGAATAATTATAGTGAGCAGAATAGTGAATAATTAAAGTGAAGCTTATTTATCCCCCCTCCCGTTTTAGTGTATGAGATATGGGTTTCATATTTAATCGGGGGAACCCGGGTTTAACCTGTTTATTTACACCGGGTACGGGCAACCTTTGGAAGGTTGCGAGCCAAAATTTAGGATGTTAGGGACGTCACGGACCGTATAAGTGTGATTTATATGGGATTTTGATTTGGTTTATATTGATTGTCTATGGCGGTGCTGCCCAACCTTTTTATCGCCGCGACCTGGTCAGCGTTTGATAATAATTTTACCGCGGACTGGTCAGGGGAGGGGGTACGCTGATTGTTTTAATTTAATTTTGCTTAAACATACCTTCAAAATATATACAGTTTCACAAAAAATAAATGTAAAATGATTTAATATTTTATCTCACTAGGAAGCTAAATGAATGAGAACACTGAGCTTATTTCTTTGCAACGAGTCGGTTAGATCCGGAGGTAAGAAGCAATGACACCCAAAGTGTGTTGCTTATGTACAATTCATTCCTTTATTCTGTTATTTTGGTTCTTGTCAGTGCAGAAAATCCCGCTTCACATAGTTAAGTTGTTGGAAATGGCAATAGGGATTTAAAAGACTGGAATTTTAATTCATAGTCTTGAAATATTTAATAAGCAGTAAAATAATGTAAAATAGCCATGAGATTTTTTTCTGTTACAAAATCTGTTCTGTATAAATTAGCACAAACCTAAAAAACTCGAGACCTCGAGAGAAATGCACGACAGAAAATAAAATGGAAATAATGTAATTTTTCTTGAGCAACCCGGTACCATTTGATCCGCGGACAGGGGGTTGGGGACCACTGGTCTATGGAAATTTGAAATCTTCCACTTGCCGGATAAAATACCCTGGAGGGCCACATCCGGGCCGCGGGCCAGGGTTTGCCGATATGTGATTTACACTATCAAAAAGAAGAGACAACAGAAAGGACTTGTGAGCGTTGGATTTGCGCAATCACTCCAGTAGATCATTCATTTGCGTTCGCATAGCTTGGCTTATGGCGAAAGACAGTGCCGTAAAAATAGGGAGGCATGGCAGGGCGAATGCCGAGGGGCCCCCACATGTAGGGGCCTCAAAATCCATACAACTATTTTCTCAACCTCTTGGATTTTTTATCTTTTATAACGTTTTAGATTTGTACATTTGCTATTCAAAACGGATCACCTAACACTGTTTAAGCAGAAAACAAAAAAGTTGCTTACTGTTTACAAAATAGCTAATAGCTCACCAACAGATCCGCTGTATTACGATATGTACAGCTGATTATGAAAAGTTAAATTTATATGCCAGTATTTCTAGAACCAAAGTTCTTTAATGACCTTGTGTTTCCTTTATTTGTATTCTAGAAAAACATGATCTGGGTCTCAAAAAGCCACTCTGAAGCAAGCATCCCTTTTGGGGGGCCCTCTTATTTCTTAAAATTATCATATCACTTAGGTAATTTCAATCAAATGGCAGTTTTTTCTTTTTGTTGTAATTATTACTTACAAATATTTTATGTACTTAAAAATAATGTGCAGATGCATAATCAGTGGTGTACACCGACTTTCTTTAAGAGAAGGGGGGAATGGAAGTAATCTTTTGGTTAAATAAAAGCCATAATCTATATGTTTAAAATTAAAACTGTACGGACTTTATGTTAAAAATGCATGGACAAAGGGGGAGGGACTGAATCCTCACCCCCACACCATTTGTGCACGCCACTGAGAATAGTAAATATATGGAGCTGAACCACACTTTTCTAGAGTAAGTCAATGCTCGGAAATTTCTTTTTCCTTTTAATGAGGATCTAAATTAGGAATGGCATGGCATACAAAGGTCCAAATGCCAATTAACACGCTCTACTTTTTCTCGCATATCGTAAAACTCAAAATTAGCCAACTTAAATTGACACTTTGTCCTTTATTCCCCCCCTCCAAAAACCAAAGACATTAGAATATACTAGAACGAGTATATTCTAATGTCTCTGCCAAAAACCAATGGTTTGAGTCCCTCTTGCAAAATATTTTAATATTTGTTGGTCGTCTTTTTCTTTTACTTGTGCAATAATCAGAGTTCACATTATTTTACATTCATTATACAAATGATTCGATAATTATTTGTATAAAAACCCAAATTAAAAATAAAAATAAATGTTATATTCCAGCTGGAATTCATGTAAAATCCATTAAATACTTCAGTATATGAAATTAAAAATACCTTGTTGTTACAAACCAAGTGCTCTATTAATGGCTAAAAACGCTTTTATAAGGAATAATACTACTTACATCATGAACACATAAGAGCTATAGTGATGATTTATTAATGTTTGTGTTGTTTTGTGTTAAGGTAAAGCTACGAAAGAGCTATCTGCTTAGAAGGGGTGCAATGGGAGGAGGACCTCTATCGCGTATTCACGTTACATCTGGAGAAAACCGCCCAAAACTTCGATAGCCGCACGGCAGGATAGAACCCTGCCTTCAGAACCTTCACAGAGACCTTCACAATTCAGTCATCTTACCATGTTGTATGTTGAGTGTTATTCCCCAATGGTGAGCCACTTTTAATAGTGACATAGGATGTAACATGATCGTTATATGCTAGTCGATGAGGCAAGAGCGCAGCCAGAAAATTTTGTCGAGGGGGTTGTAATAAGATACAATTTTGTATTGATAAACTTAATTTCTTATTGACGACAAAAATCTGAAAACTCTTAATAACTAATTTTGAAAGTTTCGCAGGGAGGTATATCCCGATATCCCACTCCATGGTTACGCTACTGCAGTGACGTACGAAATGGGGGGCGGCTTTGGGGCTCGAGCCCCCTCCCCATACCTTTGGAGGATGATAGAAAATAAACATATATCGGTGTCTTTTCCAGTGTCCAGAATCCACATACTTTATTTTTTGTCTGGAAACCGATCATTAGCGAAATTCTCGATACATTAATTCCTCACCCTTGTTTTTTTCCGGGGAAAAAAAACGGTCACTCAATAGTTGTTTGGGGGTGGGAATAGCGAACGGAAGTCTTCATGTCAATTGTGAAAGCAGCGGTCATCTTGCAACTTGTCACCGCTCTGGCGCCTATCTCGCAATCTGTCCGGAGGTGTCCTATTGTTGAGGGGAAAAAATTCTTCCGGTGATAGGGCGCATGCACCTACTTCCACGTGCTGAGATAGCTCGCCCTCCGTAGCTCCATTCTGTTCTGGAGTGAGAGGTCATCCATCGTGTCGGCAAATCCAAAAGACACCGGGCAATTATGTCCTCGGGACATCTCTCTCCCGACATTTCTGTTTTAACTGGAACTCTGTAGTAGGGACCCTCCGATATATGATATTCTGCGTAAAAAAAAAAAAAAAAAAAAAAAACCTTTGGCATCTCAACACAAAGCATGCGTTTCCTTTCGGCCCCAGTCCTGTGTTCAAAGTTTGTCTTTTTAAATGATTGGAGGAAGCGTTAAGGATAAAGAGAAATTCTGCGAGGGTTGTTCCTCATCTCATAGCGTGAAGTTTTAAAACAGGAAAAGATCTTATACATATAGTAGTATTTTACAATATTTCTTTATAAGTATAGCGCTTTTGCTCATTTTGAAAGACAATTTTTGTGTTTATTATTACTTTTTTTTTTTCTTTCTTGACATGATCAGTGGCATACGCAGACTTCCTTCAAGGGGGGAGGGGGGTTATAGGCATAACTTTGTGTTAAAATGCGTAATATTTAAGCTAAAAATTGAAAATTTGTGGACATTTTGTTAAAAAAATTTTGACAAGGGGGGGGTGAACCCCCAAACCCTCCCCCCCTTGCGTACGCCACTGGACATGATGAATACTGGGTGACTGTTGATAAATGTACATAGTACAGTTTTTGAAGAACCAGTGAAAAAGCAGTGGAAGGAGAAAAACGCACCTGAAAAAACCGCACAACATTAAATGGGTTTATTTTTTCAAATGAATGTGAGTGTGCGTGCGTGTGTGTGTGTGTGTGGGGGGGGTGGGGGGAATAAGAAATGTAAAGGAGTGGGCATCCGAAAGGGCGCAAACAGAGGTACATTCATGTAGTTTGTATTTATTTCTATTGAAAGTTGACATTCCGATAATTTTTCAAGATCAGTTGCCTGATTTTTAAGTACACAGTGTGCTCAGTAGCCTTATTGCCTCTATAGCTTTTGGTGAAGTGATTTTTTTTTTTTTTTTGTATCACTAGGGGCCAAGGCCCCCAGACTCGCTACGCTCGCTTTTCGTATGAGGCATTCGGCCCCTAATCAGGCTTATTCGTAAAAAAGACATAATTTCAACAGACAAAACCCGAAGATTGGATCAGATAGAATGTTACTGAGCTACGCATTGCTTGGTTCTTGCATGTTCATTGGTACATAAAAATTTAAACTTCACACTACAGTAGAACCCCTCCCCCTCATAACACGGAAGATATTTTGTTATGGGAATCCGTGTTGTACGGGTCCTGAGCTATTACTACACCTGGAGTGCGGACTCCGCTTATAATCGCTGGAAAAATTATTTGCACTCTTCAGAAACACAATGATTTTCAATGTTGTCATTCAAAAGTTATATTAATTAGGAGCTAAAGCATAATAAAATCAGAACATCTGTTTCAGCTGTATTTTTAATAATGTAAAACCTATTGGACACCCTTCGAATTTGCCACCCATTACGATTTTTCATTATTTGGCGACTTGCGTACATGTAAAGTTAATAAAAGCTACGGAACAGATAGGATAGCTTGCCACCAATGGCGACTTTTCATTATTTAGCGATTTACACATGCTCACAACCTATAATTACTGTTCATTTAAGGTTACCGGAAAACCATTATTCATATTTTCATTTATATAATCGTTTGCAGATTGGCGTACTTAGCACCACGAATTATACCATCTCGTCGCGCTAGCAAATATCCAAAGTGTACTGTAACTGCTATAATGGCATTGTTAACGCCGCCAAATATTTCTACTGGCAGCAAATAATCCAGCTGGACGAGAACCGGCTTTAAAATAATCTGCATTTTAATTATTTTTCATTTTCAAGATATTAGTTATTCTGTTTTGGAAAAAGGAATAATCGCTAATTCTAAACTCCCGTTGTCTAAGCGAACTTACTATTTGAAAATTGTCAACTTTGTGTAACACATTTTGAGTTACTTATTTCATATAGTTTTTATTTTGGCGTAAAATGGGCGTAATTCTAACTCATGTTTGTAAATTTCACGCGATTCTAGATACTTGGAAACGCTTTGTTGCAAAGGAATGAATGATTTTATGCCAAATCTGGCAACCATTCGGTTTATTTTTTCAGTTTTTTATTAATATCTTCTAAAATAATTCGATTTTCGAAATTTAAATCAGCTTAGCAGGTTCCTCGGAATTTTTCGAATCTGTGGGCACCTTAGTCGAAACTCAAATCCCCATGGTTTAGGAGGAGATACGCTGACAAGCTTTTGACAGCGGCGGCGACAGCGGCCTTTACTTTTTTTTAGAATAGAGAGATTTTTACACGAAAATGTGTCACACTCTGAAGTTTTACAAGCCGAAGGAAGGGAAAACATGATAATATAATCGAAAGAGTTTAAAAAAATTGCTTGCATTTCTTTCCGTCCGATATTAATATATAAGAATAAAAAATGTCATTTAAATCTCTTTAAAATAGGCCAACGACAGGGATTTAACCGCCCCTAGAAAGTTGTCACCAGGGTGGGCGCCCCCCCCCCCTACGCGCGCCGCAACGTGCGGGAAAGTTTGAGGATAATATCGGTACAAGGATATTTCAACCAAGGATATTCAACCATATTTCAACCTACTCAGACTAAGAATCAATGCGAATGCAAGTTGCTCTACTTCTAATCTCCCTCTGATATACCCGAAACCCGATTATCACAGGGGCAAGGGGGGGGGGCGGTAGTCCGGTGCCCCTGAAGAAAAAGGGGGCCTATATATATCCCGATTATCTAAATTATAAATTCATATGTACTGAAATAGTAATTGTGGGGAAAAAACTGAATTTCCTCTATAATATAGGTATTACCTAATTGTCTATCACTAGATCAAGTTAGAGATATTTTTTTGGGGTGATAAATACGATTTGATTTAAGTACAAAAACTACAGTTAACTTAAATACAAAACTACAGTTAATGCAATTTTCGAGTACAACAGCGGTCAAAACTGGGTTAAAATGCTTAAAAAAGGTAGGCTCAGTAAAGGGGCTTAATGCGTAAAAAAGGGGACAGTAAGGGGGGCCCCAAACTTAATGCCCCGGGCCCCGTCTAAAAGTGGTCAGATTTGAACATACCGTACCGCCTTTCCTATTTACTTATTATTTTTCTTTCAACTCTTCCCTGTTTTCTTTTTTTTTTCCGTCACTTTCTTTATCCTCTCCTTTGTGTGTTTTGTATATCTCTCGTCTGTTCTAATTTTAAATGTTACGTGTTTGTGCGTATTGTAGAGTGCTGATAGTATACCAGGACCGAAAACGAAGGAGACGCAAGTTAAACGGTATAGGCTTCAGGCAAATTGTCGCTTTTCAGATCGTATTTATGCGAGACGGAAGAAAATGCGAGAATTCTCGCGAGAAATCTCGCGCGAGACAAGACTCTGTCTCGTCTCGCGTCTCGTCCCGCAAAATATTTTCTTTCTCGTCTCGCAAAAAAAATGCCTGTCTCGTCTCGCGGGACAATGCGAGAACGCGAGACAATGCGAGAATTCTCGCGTCTCGCGTCCATCCCTAATTATATTAAAGCTGAAGTTTTCATTTGTGCAGATTGATATAATAGTTTTAAAAATGAGCCCATATTTTAATGTTTAATTTAATGAATTTTAAAACAAATTTTCCTATAGTATTGTAGTATAGTGGAGCCCAGTGGTGTAATGGTTAGCGAACAGCGCTGCCGTCCCACAGGTCCGGGATTCGAATCCCGGGCTGGGCAAGGTAGACTCAGTCCTTCATCTCTCCAGTGGGTCGATAAAATGAGGACTAAGCTTGCTTGGGGTCAAGCAGTGGGGGCTTCGCGTCAGGCTGACCACCTGGCCGAGGCATATGCATCCGCACCCCAGTGCCCATAGTCGCGAGGGCGCGGGTGGGCAGCGCAGGCCTTGGCCCCGAAGAGGGTCTGTTGCGCCCATGTTTGACTTTTATCATAGTATAGTACTTCAGTACTTTTTCTGTGATTTATATTATTTACATGTATTCAATATCGATACAGATTTCTAGTAGTATATTTAGCTAAAAGATTACGAAGTACATTGACTAATAAGAATTTAAAATTTGCTAAACAAACGAAGAATAGAATAATATTGCCGTTATGAAGTAAACCATTTTCAGCAAAGAGATTGCTAGTCACGTGACATGCTCAACAACACATTAGGTTCTTGTCATTACAAAAGCGAATTGGATGACTGCAAACTGCACAGTTTTAGCAACATACGCAAACTGTTGACGGCTTTTTACGTTGTGTTGAATTATCATTTTCTTTAACTTAAATGCCTTTTCTTTATTTTAGCTAAACTGCAAAACTGTTCAAAATCCTTAAATCTTTAAATTATAAATAGAAAGAAGAGTGTGACAGTTCTAACTTTTTGACAAAGTACATTATTTGAAACACGTCTTCACCAGAGGCTAATACAAGACGTAAAGTTTAGTTCTTAAAAAATAACTCGATGCTTTTTAGTTTTAACTAACCTTTGTACTTGCATTTGAAACGAAAATGAGAAAATTCTCAAATCAATCCATAGGCTACATTTTCAGCAGATGTCTCTCACTGTTTGGCATGTACATCTACACCAATCGTTACTCCAACAAGTAATGTATCCAGCACTGTCGAAAATATTTACAGCTTTTATATTTTTATGCATTCTGCTTACGTCATCAGAACAAAACTCATGTTAGCTTACCAGAGCCACTCACAGTTTAAAATTCGAGCATAATTTCGAGTTTTATACTCCAAGAAAACAAATATACCTTTCCAAGACCAGAGAAGAATTTCCATACGAGCACTGCCACATTCATACCTTTTGATAAATGAAAAATGGCCAATAGTTTCAAAATCTACTGCCGCGTTCGAAGAAACTTATATCTCAAATATACATAGTACTTCTCGGTCTAAAACCATCGATATGTCTCGATGTGTGACGTATGGTAAATATCATTCATTCACCACACTATAAATGAAAATATCTCCTATACTTTTCACTCCATTGATAGTTTCTCCTCTACATATATTCAGCGAAGATTTCCATGCAGTCCTTTATATTCGCCTTGGATGGATGACGTCATTTCAGAGCAGCCAGGTTACAATGAAACGCATCCAAATGACGTCTTTCTCCATTTTTTTGGGAGTTGTAGTCATTGTTCGCTCCGGTCCACGTTTATTTTATGGAAAGGAAATCCATATTAATGGGGGGAAAAATCGCTTCGAATGGAATAGATTTAGATTAAGAAAATACACTCTGAAACAAGAAGAGTGAGAAATGTCCCTCGAACGGAGTGACTTGGCTCACTAAGAATCCAGCCTCGAAACGACAAAAAAATAATCTAACCTATGTAACCATAACCATGTGTAAAATCATACAAGGAAAAGTCATTCTGACCAGGGAAAACACACTCCCGCTTTTTATCATTTAAAAAATACCGAGGAAAAATTATATAAAATATGTAAATTGGTCATAGTGACCACAATTTTTCGTAATTTTGTGATTTTTTTAGAAGTAATTATGAGCAACCTTTTACATTACACGCAAATAAAACTACGAAAATAAAATTTCTACTGGGTTTTCTTAAGAAGTTTTTACCCCGAATGATACTTTTCTTATTATGAAGCGAGTTAAAATTTCACAAAGTTGAAAAATAAGCTAAGTGATCGTATATATATGTTACAGTGAAAACCCGAATTAACTAGGGAAAACGCGTTCTAACTGAGAGCGTTAGGCAAAACCCGAATTAACTAGGCAAAACGCGTTCTGACTGACAGCGCTAGGCAAAACCCGAATTAACTAGGGAAAACCCGTTTTATTCGAGTAGCGGTAGCATGTTTTCCAAGAGGGCCCCCTAAAGCGATGGCCGGACTCACTGATGTTTTTTGGGTCTCACAAAGGGCCAGCGTTAGCATATTTTCCAGGGGGCCCCCTAAAGTGATTTCCGGACGCACCGATTTTTTGGGGTCTCGTAATGGGCCAGCGTTAGCATATATTCGAGGGGGCCTCCTAAAGCGATGGCCGGACCCACTGATGTTTTTTTGGGGTCTCGCAAAGGGTCAGCGTTAGCATATTTTCGAGGAGGCCCCCCCCCCTACAGCAGTAGCCGGACACACTGATGTTTTTTGGGTCTCGCAAAAGGTCAGCGTTAGCATATTTTCGAGGGGGGGCCTCCTAAAGCGATGACCGGACCCATTGATGTTTTTTTTTCGGTCTCGCAGAGGGCCAGAGTTAGCATATTTTCGAGGGGGGCCTCCTAAAGCGGTGGCCGGACCCATTGATGTTTTTTTTTCGGTCTCGCAGAGGGCCATCGTTAGCATATTTTCGTGGGGTCCCTCTACAGCGGTGGCCGGAGGCAGTGATGTTTCTTTGGGTATCGCAAGGGGTCAGCGTTTGCATATTTTCCAAGGGGGGCAAGATCCAATTTTTAGTGCATAAAGCATTAACACTTCGGAATTCACTTGGGAAAACGGGTTTTGCCTAAGTGCTGTCAGTCAGAACGCGTTTTGCCTAGCTAATTCGGGTTTTGCCTAACGCTCTCAGTTAGAACGCGTTTTCCCTAGTTAATTCGGGTTTTCACTGATTTCGGGTTTTCACTGTAACATATGTTAATATATATATATATAATTACCCGCACCCAAGTGATATTATTTCCCAGTTTAGTGCAGTCGAAAGCCAAACCAGCTCAATCAGTACACCAATACCGATCGTCCTCATGCGAAAACTATATTTTGTTTTTAAAGCATTAAAAGGCTTACTTCAAAATACTTTTAACTACGCTCGATAAAATTTTGGCATAAGCAGCCGCGAAACTGTTGCATTGCTTAGACCTTCGAAGCGCAACCATTTCCCAATGTCGAAAAAGTGCAGCCGTTGCCATCGCTTGTTTTAACTACCAGCATCCTATCGGCCGATCGAATCGCCCATCGCGTGCCACAGACCTAAAGAAATGTTCTTTAACTCTGTGGCACGCGAACGGCGATTCGATGAAACGCCATGTTTCTGTAGTCAAATCGAGCAATGGCAACGACTGCACTTTTTCGACACTGGCCAGTCCATCGAGTTTTTCTTCTATAACGATGTATAATGCGACGAATTTTCGGGGCAACCCGCTGTTATGCAATTTAACCCATTCGTGCCTGGATATTTTTGCGACTTCTTCGATTTTTGCTAACACCAGAAGTAATTGATAAATTTCTGATGTCAACTTTTTGAACAAGGGATGATTTCATTTAAAATCGTTATGTATAAAAATTGAAATGTCAACATCCTACTTTCCATATTAAAATATTTTGTGGAATTGAGGTTCAATACTCGCGAATAAAGGCTAGGAAAAATAAATAACGCTTTCGACTGATAGCGAAAATGCCGTCCCAAAAAAGGGACGCTAGGCATAAATGGGTTAAAGTAGTTGAAATTCGTATTCAACGCGTCAAATAGTTAAATTTTGCTTTTTGTTACATAAAAATCGGTTAACTAGAGCTCGAGGTATGGAGTTTTGGGTTCCCCCATTGATTAATATAACGTTTTCTAGAAATCTCGAGAAATCTGGGTCCTAGGCCTTCGCTAACCATCTTTGGCGTCCCATTTGGCGATATTTCGCCCAAAACGTTGCCAAGCTTGGTGAAATTTTGGACATTTGGCGCAAATTTCACAATGGGGCTTGTAAAGGTGTTTTTCCTGTATTAAGATCACAAAATAGCCGAATGATTCAGCTTTACTCCTATGACGTAATCAAAATCCGCGCTTAAATTTCTAATAGCTTCTGCGTCATTTATAAGAAGAAGCTGGCTACCCCGTTTTAGTCAGTCTTGTGTCTGCTTGTGCAGAGAGCAGATGCCCGTGAAAGCTTAAGGCTTCGTATTGGTTCTTAGAAACGCTATGTTTAGTTTGTTTTTGAGTGCTGTGTGTAAGTTCTTCGATGCTGAGTCCTGAGGGACTGTTTGCAGTTCCCCTCGTAAGTTTTAATTGAATTTTTGCCTATGGAAGAGTCTTGTTTTGCGTGAGACATACAGCCTTTGTGAAAACTTCTGTACTAATCGGACTGTTATAAGCAAGCTTCTGGCCGTGAGTGCCTGTGAATTTGTGAGCAGTCGATGGTTCGACGAAGTTCTTAGAATCAATAAAGTTCGTGTTCCATCCTGACCAGTGGACTCTTTACAAGAACTTTCTACTCCTACTGGACTTTAGAACGACGAACCCGGGAACCAAGCAGAGTTTTCTGCAACACTATTTTCATCGCATTCTGCCGGTACTGTTAAAAATAATTCTGATATCCATTTTACAAATAATTCATCATTTTTACAGGAAATGACGGCCTCAATAGAAAAAGATTCTCGCGTGATTATATCCTACCGGAGCATTTTATTGAAATCCAATGGATTCTTCGTGAATCAAAACAGTCTAAATCTCAAGAATTTTGTGTCCTCACGGCGAGAACACCCTGCGTTAACCCTTAAACGCGCAGTGTTCCCGCTCTGTGAACACAAAACTCTGGCGTTTGGACTGTTGCCAGTCACGAAGAATAGATTGGATTTCTATAAAAATAGTTGCGGTTGATATAGCTCCACGAGAATCCTTTACTTTTGAGCACGTCCTTTCCCGTAAAAAGATGGTCACGATTATTTTTAACAGCACAGACATCTGCTGAAAAATGGAAGAATGCGAGAAGCCGGCAGTCGTCAAAAAAGGGTCTCTAGATCTGTGACACTCGATGAACGTTTCGATCGTCCGCCATCTTGCTGGTCGTTATTTCGAGCGATAGAAACGGCCTCCCTTTTTTCAGCATTGGGAAAGGGTTGCGCCTCAAAGGGTTAAAGGGTTTAGAGAACTCTTTTCAGGGCAGCACAGCCACATTAAGACACAGTATCGATAAACGGAAAATTGCGAGCCATTTCTACAAAGTGTGTTGATAAATATTAATAAAAGAAGTTACGACTTATATATATATTATTTCGCCACCACTTGTCTAATATATTTCTTTTTCTCGAAGCATATTTCTTTTATGGGCGTTATTCAGTGAAGATTTTTGTGACGTATTTTATACAGTTTTGATGAATTATGATGTTTCTCTAGCAGTCAATCAAGCAGTCGCCGCATTTAAATGGACTATACACGCCACTTTATAGAGTTTTGCTGTTTCATGCTGAGATTTATCAGTCTTGTGTGTACTCTTAGAATGGCAGGAGTTGTTTACTTTGATGTATGATAATGCTCTAAATAAAATAGGATATGGTGAGGTGAAAAGAGTTGACCCTTCTTTTTTTTATCAAAAATATAAAAGGATTACTTTTAAATGACATTTTAGTTTCAGCCTGTATTCTCAGACGTTCGTTGGCCAGATTTAAGTATTTCACTGTAGCATTTAAATACGGCAAGTTTTAAGTATTCACACTGTCTGATGTTACAATAAATTTGTTGTTAAACGTCTTCTTGGTTACAATTTCAGTACATACCAGGTTTGGGAATCTGTGGACTCTTAACTCTGAACAAACGAATAACTTAGCAACATGTTCTGAAAGAATTAACTCGCCAAAGATTACTCAACAATTTCAGGATATTTCCCTACAATGTTACTATGGGTATCTATAAATATGAGTGTATAAGTTTTGGTTTTAGTTAGTAAGCTAGTATTTTAATCGTTTCTCTGAAATATTTTAGATATACAAATCCCAATTATTTAAAAAAAAAAGTATTGCAACCAAGACTTCGTATTTCTCGACCATTATTGTTGTGCGACCGGGAGTACAACGGGGGCTGGTCTATACTGAGAGGGCATTTTTGAAGAAACTTATCCTGTGGGCTCTAATGCTACCAGAAACCAGCCCGACCAATGGCTGAGCGCGTTTGTACTCTCAACTGGGAGACGGAAGGTCCCTGGTTCAAAACCACCTTTCGGAGTTTCCCAGGGTTTTCTCCGAAATTTCGCGTCCCCCACGGAGGACAGTCCCACCCTCGGCCTAGATCCCTCGCGCAGATAATTGACCGTAACACAGCATTTCATTTTTCTAATGTTACCAATTCTGACGCCGAGATCGAGGCTACAAAACGAGCCATCCTATATATTCTAAATTTGAGTACAACGCTGTTTCCTTTGTAGACACCCACTCTGCAATCTTGTTTGTCACTTCACATGCCATTAGCGATTCCCATCAACAGGAAGAACTTAAGATCCTTTTTACTCGAGCAATTTCTGCTGGCTGGGACATTGTTCTTCAATGGGTCCCTAGTCACCGTAATATCCCTTGAAATGAAAAAAGCAGATATCCTTTGCTAAAAACGGATGCAAGTTACAACAGCCTCATTTTACTCTCTCAAGAGAACTGTAGTGCAATAAAAAAGGAATTGCAGAAGTCTCTTTATAACAGCCGTGCCAAAGCTGTGACGGTTAAGTTATGGTTAAGTTATGGACCTTCCTCGCTTGGTCTTCACTGCAAATTTTAGACTTTTAACTGGACATGACCTTTTTACAATTTCACCTATGCCGCCTTCATATTCCTGACTGTATCGTGTGTTCTTCATGAGCTTTTAAGAACTTCACTCACTTGGCAAGAGGCTTTGCACTCTCTTGTTTGATCTGTTCCACTGACAACTTTTTTTTTTATCAGGCTAGTCTTCATTGGGCTGCTAGAGGGCTTAAAGCTGATATGGTTTCTGCTTCAACGTTGGAGAAAAAAATCTCTGGACCTTTCATTTTGGTTTTATTCCAACGAACAAGTCCGTTCATCAACAGTAAATATCTTATGAAATTCCTTTATACTATAATATATCACATGGACTTTGTAAATATTGTATTATCATTTGTAAAAATAACAATACAATTGTATTGTATTATTTGCGAAAATTTAAATCATAACTATAATAGACCAATACACTAATTACTTTATATACTTTTTTAAAGAGGAATTTAGCATGTCGAAAAACGAAAAGCCGCTACAT
>JAWZYV010001625.1:0-17652 GCA_038373885.1 Cheiracanthium punctorium
GTTCCCACTGTTTAGTGAGACGGAGGGTTACGACTGATGAAGGCAGATAAATTTTCGGGCGAAACGATCGTACCTTGTTATAAGCATCATTTTATGCGTGTTTTTTTTTTTACAAAGCTTTATTTATTGCACCTTGTATTTCTTTGTCGGGCAGTAGTGGCTCGTAGGTAGCTTCAGTTACTGGGGATGCTTCTTAAATAAAATGGACGCATCCTTGTAATATTTCGCAAAAAGCAACAATAGGGAAATACAGTTCCCCGAGAAAAGAAAAAAGAAACAAAGAAAAAGAAATGAAACACCAAAAGAAAGAAAAGAAATCAAAAACTACATTTCGTCACCAAGATAAGATTTAGCAAATTTGTTATCTTGATTCCTTTTATTTCAATTTTTTTCAAAGGATGCTATTGAAAAATGTCATTGCTTTAACTCTGAAACACTTCTTTTACTCACATCTTAATTATTGATACTAGTTTGCAAAAAAAAAAAGAAATATTGTAGTGAAAAATGTTAAAAATGAAGAAATAATAAGAAAACGAAATAAAAATGGATTAACTAACCGAACGCAACAAACCAAGAGAAAATCCGAAAGAGATAACCCCCAAAAAATGGCCCGTGTGCACACCGAAAATGTACGAACCGAATGATATCATCAGCATCGTACTTCTTCTCAGCTCTCTCCGATTCTGTTCTCAGGGAACGGCTCAGAAGGGAATTTTTCCGTTCTCACGTGCGATCGATTCAAGACTGTGCTGTAGTAACCTACACTCCGCTGCGATAGCTTTAATAAGCATTTTTAATAGTAGTGGGGGGGAGGTGGGGAGCGAGTAAAACTCGCGTTTTAAATTCACATACATCTAGAAGAGTGCTCGATATTTTTAAAATTTAATTTGTTGATGCGTTTATTCTTTAATTTTTTCCTTTGGGGTCTCAGGTGCGCAAATGGAGGAGCCGCCACTGCCCCACTCTTTAGAACCATTACTGATTTGGATGTCCCTCTCAGCACGGCGCCCGGGGAACTTGCCCAGTTTGCCCACCCCAAAACCGAAAAAATAACTTGAACTGCCAATCAGTATTCTACATCACACGAAGCTAACTTTTTATAGTATAACTATAAATTTTCATGTAAATTTGAAATAGTATAGTAACTTCTCAAACACAAAATACAGTGTTAAGTGATATGTTGAGTTTTAGCATTAAATACTAAACGTGACAAAATTAGAAATATCTCCTCACGGTCTCATTCAGGTGTGAGCGACATTAGGAAAAGTTTTGGGCCAAGCTTTTGGATGCTACCGAAGTCACGCGCCCTGTAATTCGGATTTATATGGAGTTTGAATGGTTTATACGGGGTTTTGGTATGCTCTGCGGTCCGAAACGAAAGCCGGGGCGGACCACATCCGGCCCGATGGCCGGATGTTGTCGATATGTCGTTTAATGACTGAGGTGGCTAAGGCTGAGGATACCCAAATTTTGATGAATACATAAAAAAATGACATTGATAACTATCCTTTGCTTGATTGACTGGTCCTCTAGGCTCTGTTTACATTTAATATCGATAAAATTGCTCGTTTTTACTTTCCGAACTTGTACCATGTAAGGAAAGTATTGTCATCATGAAAAAATTCGACTTCGAGATTTATGTGTATGGACACGTTTTGAGGTCTTCTGAATCCATGGATGCTATTTTTACGAGAGGTATGTATGTGTGTGTGTGTGCATGTGAGTGAACACGATAGCTCCTAAACGGGGCACTCGATGGAGCTCAAATTGGGTATATATGTCATAAACCACCATCGCAAGACCAGTATTGATTTGTGTGTATAGAACTTGTAGTTTTTATACAGGGCTACGACAAAGATTTCTTTTACATTATGGTCTGTGGGGAGAAATTCTTGAAATGGGTTAGCGTTTAAGCATGTGATTGAGCTTCAATTTTGTATATATATGTTTGGTATGTATGTCATCGATTAAAATTTATTTAAATGCTTGGTCATGATCTTAATCGTAAGTGTTCGGAACGTCGAGTGCAGTCACTCCAGATTTTTTTAAATTTACATTCCAAAAGAGATATAATTAACTTTGATTGAAAAGCTTTTTAAATCTTAAAAAAAAAAAAAAATCATCCAATTTTTATGTCCATCCTTCTTTTCAAAAAGGGGGGGGGAGGAACTTTAAAAGAAAGCCGTTTCGTAATAAAACAAATCAACAAATAAAAATCTGCTACAAAGTTGCTGCCGGCCCCGTGGACCTCCCAGTCATTTTTACAAAAGGTGACTTTCAATTTATTATAAAAGGCTAGAGGCGGGATTAAGGAACAGAATACGTCCAAATAAGTGCAAGTTCCTGGAAATACTTAAGCTCTGAGCTTTTTTTATTTTATGCAGTACATTGTTAAAAATATACATCGCAGTGTGGATGCTTCGAATAAATATTTTTTTATTTTATTTTATTTTATTTTGCAATGTAAAGTATTTGGAGATGTTGTTCACCGAAAATTGCTTTGGGATGTTTTTCCTTAGCTTAAAATGAAAAAAAAGTATTATGTAACAATCGTTAGATAGTAAATATTATTTTTAAAAGAATTTATCTTCAGTAAATCCCTATTTGCAGAAAAACAATGTTTTCATTTTTTATCTATTTCATTTTAGGTAGATGGGGTTATATGCAGTCATGAGGTATCAGGGGAGGAAGGTTGATATGGTAGCTCATATTCCGTAATGCCTATATGTAGAGAGACCATAAGTAGCGGTTTAAACGTTAAAAGAGAATGGAAGACATCAAGAGGTATCACATACATTAAAAATTAGCACAAGAACGGACATGCTTATTCACACCTGCAGTGGTCGGCGAGGATTGGAAGACCATGATATCTATTTCCCAAAAGTGCCGGATTATTGAACGTGCCGGACTATTCAACCCTCGGATTATCAAGAGTGCACTGTAATTTAACATCTTAAGGAGCAGCAATGCTATTTGGCTGATTGTAATAATAAAAAATAGAATATGAAGCTATTTATTTTAAGTGGACTAACATTAACTGCAATGAGATTAGACTTTTTTTTTGTCTCCTGTTTTTCCTAACTACACAGCGGGCTTTATCTTCCACTGTATGTAATATATAACTTCCAGTGTCTTTTTCAACAAAGCTTACCTCATAAGTTGACTAGCTGAGACATGCAGAGAAAACAGAGGGTCCCACTGGAAGTTATTCAGCATTTATTAAATTTACCCTCTACTCTAACCTCTTGTTACACCAGAGAAAATAAATTTATTAAGCGGGAATAATCCACTCTTGTTCCGCGTTTAACTTCGTATACACTCATTAGAAAGTTTAAGGAACGTGTACTATCCGCTACATCAGGTAGGTACATTATCGCTTGGGAATATTCTTTGTGTAGTCACCCGAGTGTGTAAGGAGCCAAATGTAGAAAAATAAGTGATGTCTTATTATCACTATAGGCATACTAAAGCGCATCATAATATATCTATTTCCATATGGCATGAGAAAGAAAAAATATAATAGGGATTAATATAAATTGAAATTAATAAACTCTAATCTTGACAGTAAATATTTATACTCTGTGTTACTTATTTTATTCTTCTCTTAAAATTTCGCTTTTCTGTTCGTTTGTTTCGTTATGCAACACTTCTTACAAGATCCTATTATGAGTCTAAACGCAATTAAAACTTTATTACGCATACATTATTGTGTTTAACTTAATTAAAGACAGTAAGAAATAAAATGCTCCAACAAACATATAACATTTTAACCCTTTAACGCGCAGTGTTCCCGCTCTGGGAATACCAAACCCATACTCAAACTTCATATACACTCATTAGAAGGTTTAGGGAACGTGTACTATCCGCTACAGCAGGCAGGTACATTATCGCTTGGGAATATTTTTTGTTTAGTTTTCCGAGCCTGTAATATGCCAAATATAGAAAAAAAATGTGATGTCTTATTATCACTATAGGCATATTAAAGCGTATCATAATATATCTATTTCCATATGGCATGAGAAAGAAAAAATATAGTAGGGATTAATATAAATTGAAATTAATAAACTCTAATCTTGACAGTAAATATTTATACTCTGTGTTACTTATTTTAGTCTTCTCTTAAAATTTCGCTTTTCTGTTCGTTTGTTTCGTTATACAACACTTCTTACAAGATAATATTATGAGTCTAAAACGCAATTAAAACTTTATTACGCGTAGATTACTTAACTTAATTGAAGACAGAAAGAAATAAAATTCTTCAACAAACATATAACATTTTATAAACGTTTTCAAATTCCCACATGCTTAGGAACATTCTATTAAGTACAACTATTCAATTTTAATGAAAATGTATTTCTTTAAACCAGAAAAGGTTTTAAATTAATTAATTTTATCTAGAAGAAAAAAAAAGTTAGGGTGGCAAAATATTTAAAATATGTTCCCGCCACCGGAAACTTCTTGAGCGAGAACTTCACCATCCCATATCTCTTTTAATATTGCATTTCTGAAATGAGAGCCGAACCATAACATCACTTACCTTTTATAAAATACTACAGCAGCTACTTTACACAAAATTTTCTTAACTTCAAATCTATATTAAAGAGTTACGAAATGCAAGTAGCCACATAATTCGCTGTTTAAGATATTCTCCTTTCTCTTCTTCTTATTATTTCCAACCCTAACCGTAACCAAACTCTTATGCACAACTGGGTAAGAAGCCTGTAGCCCGGACAGGAACAAGAAACTCTTGTTATGTATTAGCAGCGCACTTTTGCCAAGACAAACGATTATTACCAAATCTAAATGGACCGTAAAGCCCAACATGCAGGAAACTCGAAGTCTTGCCACATAAATATTTGATAATGGGGGTTTCTTCTTCTTTTAGTCTTCTTGGAGAACTCGCTAAACATTTTGGGATACATTCGCGGCAGATATTTATCTGGCTAAATGCAACTAACTTAAAAGTTGGGTCTCCCAGAGTAAGTAACATAGTTTTAATTTCGCATCAGATGCAGGGAAGGGTTGTAGAATTGTAAGTGTACTTATAAAGAAATGTTAATTGATGAGAAATGCAAATAAATCAAGGGGTTTTTAATTTACGAACATGTACCATATAAGAAAAATATTTTAATTCTGAAAACGACTGTGAGGTTTCATTGTATTTACTCGTTTTGAGTTAACTATTCTGAATTCATTTATGTCCTTTTTATAGTGATGTGCGTATGTGTGTGAAACACAATAGCCCCTAAACAATGCATTTGTTTGAGATTAAATTCGAGATTTATGTTAGATAAATATCCTTTGTAGTATAACTTGCAAACATTTTGGTGTGTGTTTGCAATTCATATTTTTTGCGCTGGGCTATAAAAAGAATTCCAATACATTACGTCCCATGGACACAAATCATTTATAGTGCGCTAGTGTCTTCGAGTTAACTATTCTGAATTCATTTATGTCCGTTTTATAGTGATGTACGTTTGTGTGTGAAACACAATAGACCCTAAACAATGCATTTGTTTGAGATTAAATTTCAGATTTATGTTAAATATCCTTTGTAGTATAACTTGCAAACATTTTGGTGTGTGTTTGCAATTCATATTTTTTGCGCAGGGCTATAAAAAGAAGTCCAATACATTACGTCCCATGGACACAAATCATTTATAGTGCCCTAGTGTCTTCGAATAAGCTCCAATTGAATATGTTTTTTATAGGATACCATCACACAACTTTAAATTTTTTGTGTGTAGTACTTAACGTTGTTTTACAAGTCTACAAAAAAAATATATATGTATGTTGTGGATTATAAAAGAACGCTTGGTAACGATCAAATGTTGGAAGTTCGGAAAGTCGGGTAAAGTCACTCCCGATTTTTAGAAAGTGCGTTTATTTATCAAATGTTATTTCAGTATTCAATGCTTTGCATGATTCCATGCGTTATTTCAATATACTGTATTTCGTACGCCATTCTGTGATACTGTTTTTAAAATAACCCAGTTATTCTGTTAGCCGTCACGTAATGCCTGTGATTGAATGATATAAATCGTTTAAAAACTGCCAAGTTGTTGAGTAAAATAGCTTACCTCCTATCAGGCAATAGTATTTCCTGTTGAGAACTGACATTCTTAAATTGTTATACGGAGGTGATCTAATAAGTCCATCAAAGAGATGAATTCCAGAAGAAATCAGTTTTAGTTTAAAGTACTGGTACTTTGTTAGACACTTTACCAGACGCATTGTTAGCAATTTTCGCACCTATCGTCAGCTTGTCGATGGAATGTAAGCAGTATTATGCATCTTCTCCAACTATTTGTAAACGTTCTAATTTTATAATGTCTGAAATAGTGACTCTTTTAGAATTGTTGTTTAGTTGAAGCAAAGCACGAGTGCCGTCCACGTAGGGGGTGAGCCTTGTACGAAGGACTTTTCAAAAGGTTCTAACGCGTTACATCTGGATATAAACGCCCAAAACACCAGAACGCTAGACTGACTGCCGTGCGATAATTCAGAACCCTGGACCTGCGCATCTCATCCATTTCCCTTTGTTCAGTGTCTTATTCACTCGTCCTTTGGTCGGCTCTGTTGACTAGAGTGAGTTTCAGAATTCTCACTCTTATTGCAAGTCAGAGATACGGCTCTTCGGATTTGCCAGATCTCCTCCATGAAGTTCGACTCCATTTTGCTTCGAGAAGGCAAGGTTATATATCACTCCGTGTAACTAACTCATTTCTCACTCTTCATTATTAAGAGAGCATGTATTTACCATAGTAACCATGTAGTAAACTCGTATTAAATAGTTTAAGCATATAAAATGGACACAAGACTGCGATGATTAAAGTAACACAAGCTTGAAATAGTTCGCGAAATGTTGGGGATAGCCAAAGTAGTCATTGACCACAGACATTCAATGAATTGATTATTCATTGTGTTGCGGGGAATGGTAATTTAAGTAAGGGAATGGTTTAAAACAGTTAGAGGGGGGTGTTTATAAATGTCCAAAATTAATGTGTATACTAGCTGCGTGCCCGTTCTCCGCACGGTACGGAACGAAACTTTTTCTTACATGTATAGTTCGAATTGATGCCAGAGATTTGGAATCTAAAAATAAGCAAAATGATTTGACTCTTCTCGTAAAGTTACTCATTACTTATTCGTTAAGTTAGTATAAGTACTGACCTTTGACCCTTGTTAATATTATGACGCAAAAAACTATGTCGGTGTCATTCACGATCAGAAAAGAAAAGCGTGACGATTTTCAGAGAAAATTCCTAATTTTCAAAATGTCTCATTTCTGCATCATACTCTTTTTTAGGTTTAAGTTATGCCATTAATACCTTAGATACTACAAAGTGGAGAACCGTTTTATTTTATAATTAAATAGTTGTATACCAGCTCTTTGCAAGGCAAGAGAAGAACATTTTCCTGAAATGTGATCATAACTACTTGTGACAAAACAGAATCTCCAAGAAAAAAGAAAGTTCTGTTACAGTCTTTTCTGTTGAAACTAACGCGTGATATATTAAAGCGACGTAGAATTACTTAATGTTTTGTTAGCTTTGAAGTAATACAGCTGTTAAAAAATGAATAGACGACATTGTTTCACAAAATATTTATTAATGCGGTATATTGTGGTTTGATCAATATTGCCTTATCATAGCTACTTACTATTAATGATACTATATTTTACTGATACCAATACAATATACCGTCGTTTTGCAGCCGTTAATGCTTAATTTAAAGAAACGGTTTAGATATTTGCCACGAATGTAGGCTTTTACTCTTTGGTGATTCTTTGCAATTTACGCATTAGCATAAACTCTAATCATTTCAGTTTATGGTTGCCACTAAATCAGCTCCCCATAAATTTTTACGCAAAGTTCTTCTCAGATTGGTGTATTTAGCACCAGGGCCCTATTATCGCATGGACAAATCGGGACTTTACCCAGGGGCCTCCGGCTCGAAATTCCCCCCAATTTCAAATGTTGTTCTGTTTTTATAAAAAAATTATGAAAAATAAAACAAATTTTATAGACGGGGGGGGGGCAAATTCAACAATTCCCGGGGCCCCCTGTTGGTCATAATCAGGCCCTGTTTAACACCGCAATATATTTCCTGCTATTCGAAAACGTGACCCGTTTAAAATCTCAATTGAAAATAATGCTGGATAATTCACTTGTGAAAAAATAGCATTCAATTATTTTTCTGGCAACGTAAAGTAAAATATAGAATTATTTCACATGCGCGGCGTATGTTTTGCTTGTGAGTACGTTATTCTCATTGAGTTTCGAAAGGGGTTTTAAACTCGTGACGTCAAAGTGGCGCACATTTCACATGTAAAAACTCTGTTATTTTTAAATAATTTTTTTTTTTTTTCAACTGGCAATTTTAATCATTGTTACTGTCTCCAAGACAACCAAACCGCAGGATATCATACCGAAAATTTTAAGCTGCTGCGATTGAAATGAAAATCCTTCTTTACTTAAAAATTCGTAAAAAATCTCGTAAGTTATATTTTCCTCTGGTTTCTCTTTTAAAAGAGGACGAAATGTATGCTCCGTCATTTGACAAAATATAAAAAAGTTATGACGGATAGAATTCAAGATGCAGCAATTTTAAAAAATATTTTACGAAAGTCAGCGTCAAATTTAATTTTATTTGAAAAATTCCCAAAAATCTGCAAATTATGTTACAGAATCCGAACAAACAATTTTTAAAAGAAAATTTTTTCCTCTATCCGATGATGTAAATTTCGTTTTCTTGCGAGTGTAATTACCGGCGTTATTACGTATTAAGCGAGAAAAATTGCTAAAAATCGGACAAAACATAAAATAAAACATTTTCTAATCCGAATTTCGAAAAAATCGCTCAGAGTCGTGTTAGGATCTGTCCTAGTGAAGCCGTATGCAAAATTCGGTAGGTCTGCGACCCACCGTCTCGGCGCAATGCGATCGAGAGACGCTCGCAAGAAGATCGGTGGTCACAAACTTGCCTACCTACATAGCTACATACAATGTTTACTCTCGGATTTTATTATATATAAGATAGATCAGGGTTGCCAGACTGGCTTTTTTGCGGGAAAATTGGATGAATTTGGCCTTAAAGGATAATTGCCAGATTGGCTGTTGTTGTTTTTACACTCCTTAACGCTCTAGAGTAATTCATGTAATATTAAGTAATAAACATTTGGTTTTTAACCCTTTGAGGCGCAACCCTTTCCCCATGCTGAAAAAAGGGCAGCCGTTGCCATCGCTCGACTTAACCACCAGCAAGAGGGCGGACGATCGAAACGTTTGGTTTAACGAACACTGGATGTGTGCTCGCGCACAGCCAGCTGTCGTAAAAAAAAAAGGTTTCTCGATCTGTGGCACGCGATGAACGTTTCGATCGTCAACCCTCTTGCGGGTCGTGAAGTCGAGCGATGGCAACGGCTGCCCTTTTTTCAGCATGGGGCCATCTGTCCAGCTGTTCTCGCATTCTTCCATTTTTCGGCAGATGTCAGTGCTGTTCAAAAGAATCGTGACCATTTTTTATACGGGAAAGAACGTGCTAAAAAGTAAAGGATTCTCGTGGAGCTCTGTCACCCGCCACTTTTTTTATAGAAATCGAATTTATTCTTCGTGACTGGCAACAGTCAAAACGTCAGAGTTGGGTGTTCCCTGAGCGACAACATTGCGCGTTAAAGGGTTAAAATCCGACATTGGTACTCTTTTATTTTAATTTATAATCAAGCAGCAATTTTGAATCCAAACTAATCGATCTAAAGTATTTCTTGTAATATTAAAATAATAAACATCGAAAGCTTTTCATTTGTTTTGTAAAAAATGCCAATCTGACAACCTTGACATGCACAAAACATTTATAACCTTCAGAAATTAGCATTCATACCCTGTTAACAAAAATGCACATTCATTAAAATATGTACTGACGATTTTAATTTATATAAGAATTTTACAAATGTACACAATCCATCCGAATTCAAACACGCTACTACACACTCATGAAACTCGCTCAAATAAGCCATTCGATAAAAAATAACAACAATAATAATAAATAAAAAAATAAAGATTTTATTTTTATGAAACACCTAAGCTATAAAAATGAATAAACTTATGACAAACCGAGTCAGTAAGCAATAAGTCGGAAGGAGAGCGAGCAACTTTATCTCGGAAGCTATTGGAAGAAATGTTTCCCCTGCTCGGTTTGAGTCAAAATGTATGCATTTCGTGGGCTGTTACCCGTTATATATGAACCATTCCAATGGACAAATCGTGTACTTTAAAATCAAGATATCAGTTAGGGTCCATTGAATGAAGTTGAACAACGCCTTAAAAAGAATTTGGGATGGTTTTCTTCTTTTTGACTGCTTCCAATTTAAATAGAGAGTACGATAGCTTCATAAATAGAATGTGGGGTACTTTTGATGATAGGGAAAAAAGAACTTCAGCTTTTTAATAATTTTAAGGAATGAGTGACTTTTCGCTGTGGTTTGGAGAGAGGAAATGTGCAGTCGAACTGGAATATCGATTTAAGAAATACTCGTTTAACCCTTTAACGCGCAGTGCTCCCGCTCTGGGAACACCAAACTGTTGACAAACTGGGAACACCAAACTGTTTTGACTGTTGCCAGTCACGAAGAATAGATTGGATTTCTATCAAAGTAGTTGCGGGTGACATAGCTCTACGAGAATTCTCTACCTTTTAGTACGTCATTTCCCGTAAAAAAAAAAAAAATTAAAAAATGTCACGATTATTTTTAACAGCACTGACATCTGCCGAAAAAAGGAAGAATGGGATAATAGCTTGATAGATTTCCCACTGCTGGCTGTGCGGCACAGCCAGCTGCGTCAAAAAAGGATCTCTAGATCTGTGGCACGCGATGAACGTTTCGATCGTCCGCCGTCTTGCTGGTAGTTAAGTCGAGTGTTGGCAAACGACTGCCCTTTTTTCAGCAATGGGAAAGGGTTGCGCCTCAAAGGGTTAAAGTAATTAATTTTCAGTTAACCGAACTATAGTAATTTGACAGTGTGTGATCGCGTATAATAAAATATCCCGCTTATTTCGATAACTTTTGTGGCAGAATAGCAATTCTATTAAGCAGGCTCGACTGTATATAAAGTTTCGGATAAATATTTCCCATACAGGATATGATAATGTATTCAACCATTAAAATCTACTGAACTTTATTAAAAAAATGCTTAAAAATGATTACTATTCGAATAAATATCTCCTATAAAACAACAGAACAAAGTCCCCCAGTTTTCATAAATTACGTGCTACCCGATCCCGTCTGGGATTTCACAACTTACAAATAAAAAATAATGAAAAGCATCCAATAGAATCCATTCTCATATGTATTCATTAAAAATACACGTAGTTTAATTTAATGAATACTTAACACATAGTTGGAATAAGTTGATTGACAGTAACAGGAAACGTTTCATTATTTATACCAATTATTGAAACACTGTATCGGATTTTGTATCTAACGGTAATTAATTGTAATTAAATATGCGCGGAAATAGTTTGCATAGTAAAATAGAATTTGTTAATAACTCCTTAATAAAGAGAACGTATGGTATGAAAGAAACGTGAAAAGATAAAAAGACTTTTGCGAGCTATATTGTTGTTATGAAATCAATTACGATGAAAAAAAAAAAAAAATGTTTTGTTGACTGAACAAAGTTTTATAGGTCTCTATTTCAAAGAAATACTTTTGTTGAATCAACAAAATTTATGTTAATTTAACAAAATATTTTCTTTATTTAGTCAAAATTTTGTTAAAAACCAACAAAATTTTTCGGCTGAAATAGTGACAACCCATTTTTGGTGATTCGGTAAAACGTTTCTTCCGTCGCACTCATGGGCAAACTCCATATTTCCCAGACAGCATATAAGCTGAAATGAAGCTTGACATTTCTTTGAATTTGACGTATTAATACAAGCTTGAGTTTTAGCTTGATTTTAACTTTAAAGTGCGCAGTGATGGTGCCATCTGTGAAAGAGAATGGACATTAATTGTCTAGTGTTTCTCAAATTTGAAGAAAGTTCGTAAAAGTTGTGTTTTATTTTATTACGCACAAAACCTGGATATTAGAGCACGCAAGGGGAAGGAATGAATGGGATAAGCCCCTGTGAAGTGTATCACGAGGGGAGTTTTAGTTTTATTTACATCTAATTAACATTAGTAATTCCATTAACTAATTAATTAGCCCAAAAAATAAATTTTAATATAATTAACACAATTTAGTTAGTTAATATACTTCACTTTATGGGTGGTTCACCATAGAATAAAAAAAAAGATTCTACATTTCCAAATATGGAAATTCTTCAAAATAAAATGCAATTATACTACGAAATTCATTTCAAAATCAGTCGTTTGTCTCGATTTTGGCCAGCAGTATTGCTCATAAGAGATGCGATATTGAAAGTTTTAAAACGTTTGATGCTCTTAAGTTTATATTATGCTTATTTCCCTATTAGTAGAGTCTCTAAATCACACATAACATTATTTTAATTTTGATGCATCCCATGGAAAAAAAACAAAAACAAATAACACATCGCCCACTTATCCATCTGGCCAGAAAACGGCGTGATAAGTCACTTCAAGCTTTAATAATAGCTGCGCCAGGCTTAGTGGCGGAACGGATAGCACGCTCGCCTCCCAACCCAAAGGTCCCGGGCTCTATTCTACCCGCGGACGCTTAATGGAAACAGATTAAATTAAATTGAAATTTCAGCGTAGAGGGGAAAATGCGAAGCAAAGTAAAATATGTGGGGCGAGTTCGCCGACCGGCGCCCCGTGTATTTAGGAAATTTTTGTTAGGAAAATTTTTTAAACTTGAAATTAAGCTTGCTATGTCAAGCTTGATTCAAGCTTGAAATATCAAGCTTAATGCAAGCTGGGCAAGTGTAAACTAGAACACCTGATTCAAGCTTGCATTAAGCTTACATGCTTGAAATTTTCAAGCTTATTGACTTGATAAATCAAGCTTGCTGCAAGTTTGATGCAAGCTTGCTGTGGTGTCTGGGTCATAACGCAACTACGCACTATTGCGAAAAGTTAACGTTCTCATAATGAAACGTCGAACGTCGCATAACGTGTTTTGTGCAAGGAACTTTAAAACAACATTACATTCAGTATTATCTGTCAGCTATTAAATTGACACCATAAAAATAGAACTTGCCATCCCTGACTTAAGAATTCACCGTTACGTAGGATCAACATTCTCTTCGTGCAACGGAAAACGTTAATGAATTTATTTTATACAGTAAACTGAAACGAAAAATATTGTTAAGTGTTACGTGATACTTATTAAAGGCTTAATCAGAGAGACGATGTTTCTTTTTTTACTCTTCATTTCCTGGTCCCACGTCCTATACGAAATGATGCATTAATCATCTTCTACATAAAATAATGCAATGCTCCGACACCATATACGTTCTAATTAACTTGTAGAATTCCAGATAGCAATACTAGCTCGAACTAAAAGTGTTATGAAAACATATATCTTTGGCTTAATTTTGATGTTGGTCTTTTTATTTTGAGGTCCGCCACACTTTAAAAAAAAACTATAATTAATTTTATATAGAAATATGTTTTAAACTATGATTGCGTTCCTCTATAAAGGTCTTGTATTAAAAAAAAAATGAAGAAACAAAGAAATCAACTTCATTGTAAGTTACAATGTTACTGCTTGGAAACTGAGTGACCTTTTTAGTGAACCAACTAAAGTACTTGTTTTTTGCTTTTATGGCATTCGAAAACGCGAATTTCATAAATTAACAATTGCCTGAAATTTTGTCGTAATCAAAATACAGTCGCAAATTAACGGGGTATTCTGGTTTAGAAGCCCTAATTTTAGGTGTTTTTTCGGACACGATTTAAAAAAAAAAAAAAAAAAAAAAAAAAAAAAAAAAAAAATTAGTATCCATATTTTTACAGGTTTTTTATTGATATTTAAATAATACAAAACATTAATAATATAAGAAAAAATCAAATTTCAAAAAACTGCAGGCGGGCGAAGTGAGGTCTGATGAAAAAATGACTTGTCCTGGTGTGCAGGTTATAAATCCTTCCAGTGACCTGAAATGGAAAACCATGAATAATCCTTAAAGAGGAAGGATGTAGCCATCGCACTACGAGACGTTTTTGAAAAAAAAAAAAAATTCACAAAATGGTGGCAGTTTGAAAAATACGTTTAGTTTTTTCCTTTATTTTTTGTCGTTCGGAATTTTTTTAAAATTAAAAAAAAAATTTTTAAATTAAACTCTTGGTAGTGCGATACTATAATGTATAGAGAAACTGTATAAAATTTCACGTGAATCGGTTGAATAAAATTTGAGATATCATGCACACCGTTTCTTGAAAAGTAGTTTCGAGAAAAACGCGTTTAAAGTTTGAGGACTAGTCGCGCGCAGTCGGAGTCGTTTATCGGCGTGTTTTACTTACTTTTTTTTAATTAATCCGCTATCCCTGCTCCGTACAAAGTACCTTCTTCAACTTCAAATGTCATGTTGAGTGAAGCCCTTTCAGATGTTCTAGCAGTTCTAGTTACCTTGGAAGCCTCATAAGCTCGTACCTCGGACCTGCTCATTCGGGCTTGATCACGTTTGTTGACGAAAGCATGAGATTCTGGCCCAATTGTTATTCCCATTTCTGATAAAATCTTTAAAACTGGTAAAAATCCTTCATTAAATATACATACCGCAATGAAGTTAGCAATTTCAATTGTATGGGTACCAGCATGAATATGCTTGGGTGCGAAAGTCCAGATGAACGAATTTAGAGACTCGTTATTATTCTGAGTTTCTGAGCCCAAGCACCTTTCCAGCAAGCTTTCTGAAGACAAACCTTCGTATATTGGCTTTATTACTTTTTGAACTACTTCAGTTAAAGGAGGATTACTATGCACAATTTTGTCGGCGCGTCACAAAATGAGTTGTAACTCCGAAAATAATTTACATTTCGAAAAATCCTCTTAGGGACATATACTTAAAGGGTTACACTATAAAAATACGCAAAAAAAGAAAAATCGATTTTTTCGAATTTCTAAACCAGAATACCCCCTTAAGAGATAGTAATTCCCTAGAGGATTCCGCATGTTTCTCGTTACTTTCTCGCTTGTTTTGAGCAGATTTTTGAACACTGTTTTCCGAATTTTTCCAGTCTGAGGACTTTGGTTCGAGAATTTCCACTGAGCTTTTAGACTGTGGAAGGAATTTACTACATGTACTCAAAGTATGTGCATTTATGATTTAACTAATTTTTCAAATTCAAGCGCAGTTACCATAATTTTTCTAGTACTTAAACGATAAATAATCAAAAATGAAAGTTAAACATTATTTTGCATACTATGCGATTAATTTTGATCAGGATTAGTCTAAAAATGACTAAAATTAGTTTTCATTGAAAATATATCATGCTCATTTGCTCTGCAAACATTGCAGGATTTTGCATCTTCATTTTGGCATCCAATGATAAAATTCCATTGAATCGTCGAAAGATTCTCACTTTTCCATTTGCATTCCTCCTCCCTCATAAAACGCCACTTTACTCTTATTTTTCTTGAAGTTTTTCATTTTTTGATAGAAATCATAGTTGGACTAGGATCCCCGATGCAATATTTTCCTATTTTGGACATGTACAAGATATAATGTTTTTCAGAACTTTCAATTTTTCTTTTTGTGAGTTATTAAAAGAAAATTACTACTTCTATGAGTTTTACAATAAAAAATACATAACTTTAAAAAGTGAATATTTATTTATTTTCATTCTAAGTCGTGTTAGATTTTGACCTATAACGATTTTAAAAAATGGCTAAAAGTGAAAATGTTTACAAAAATGACCAAAAAAACACCACCTAAAAGAACTTTTTGAAAGGGAAGGATGATACAAGACATTATTTTGGGAAATTTTATGTGTGTCTCTGTTTTGAAGTTTATTGAACAAGCGTAATTTCATTTCCATTTCCCCCATTCACTACAACAATGATGAATACAATGAAACAATGGAAGTGAATAAAACATTTCATAACAAATCTATTTGCGGGTTTGCAACAATTAATTTGTAACAAAGGGTTTTTACCTCGATTATTGAAGCCGAAAATTTTCAACAATACTCCAATCACTTTCTCCAAAACCCTGCAAGTTATATCGTGTTCTCAAACTGTTCATCGAAAAAAAATATCCATCTGTTAATAGTATTTCCAGAAATATTTCTAGTCTTTAGAGGTCTTTAAGCTTCTTCATCTTCTGTTCATTTGTAACTCCATCAGGTCCACTGAAAGATGAATTTAAAAAAAAGGGCGAAAAGTTTTTTCGAACGTATCATGTGAGTATTACTTTTATAATGCTCTTGTAGGCATACATTAGTCGCACCCTGTCAGAACAATTTCAGAATTTTCCTGATAGGACTTGTATTTTTTGGCCACTATGTAAATAATTTTCTCCATAGTACAGCTTCATGATCATTTTCAAATATTTGGCTTGAATATTCACGCATTGTGATTTACACAGTACCTTCGTATCACATATGAATTTTCCTCTCTGGCATGACAAAATTAACACCTGTTCCTTCATTATTTGTAATTCTACTCATTCAAAGCATACATTTCGGTTTTCTAAAACTCATTTTTTTCAGTTTTTTTTTAATTTAAAAACTGTATTAAGTGACAGATCGATCGTTTATTGGGGAAATATGTCGTAATGAAAATTTGGGACTGTTTTGTGCAAAGATTTCAATGCAGTTTTCGAGTCAGTGCACATATTGAAGAATATTTCTATACTCTGTTCACCGATCCTCATATTTATACTAACTAGAAACCTCATATTTATGTATCTAGAAACTTAAGGGAATTAAGCTTCAGAAAATTATTTTAATTTTGGGTTCAGCAGAACATTTAATGTGATCCTCAACATTTTTCAACAAATATTCAATTTATTTTCAATTTGTTAATGGAAAAGCAAGATATCTGAAAGATAGAATTGTTTTATAAGTATTATAACATGCTACTTTTAAAGACTCAAGGAACATCTTGAGGAGCAAAAAGAGGCAGCTTTTGTCAAAGATTTAATATCATGTAATTTATTTAAAAATGGAGGTAGAAACGAAACTTTTTATCCACTGTTTATACACGCATTTTGGTCTGTTTATAAAGTTAATGAATTTTTGATTCATAAATCAGTTTTTTGAACTAATTGATTTTTTTACATATCTCTATGAAATTCTTTGAACAGCATGTCAGTTTGGTAAACTTTTATAAGAGATCATTGAGATTATCACCTTAAATTTTGTATGGTATCGGAGAACACACTATCTGAGAACAATAAGAAACGATATTCATTTTGGTTGGAAAGAAATAAAATTAAAAATATTTGCCAAAAATAGTTTTAAATCCTTAAAATTAAAGAAACAAAAAATGATTATTTTCAAAATATTTTCACCCAGATCTCTAATGCTAGACATTTTTAAGAAACAAGCTAGTTAAAAAATTTTGGAAGGTTTCAGTTGTTTGCCTGAAACATATTTTTAGAAAGGTGTACCAAAGCATTAAAAAACACATTTTGAGAAAAAGGCAAAAAACTAAACCTCTCATTATTGTAGCTAAACCAAGCTAATTTACAGTTTAAAAGCCATATTTTGAGTGTTTATACATT
>JAWZYV010001626.1:0-17536 GCA_038373885.1 Cheiracanthium punctorium
ACTTTTCCTTTACCAAGGGCTGATAATGGGAAACTAAAGCACTCTAAGATCAATGTTTTTGTGCACTTCTACCGCACGCTGTAATACCCCCGCGCAGTGTTTTACTTACTTTTATTACTTAATATACTAATGTTGTGAGGCTGCTGGATGTTTACCCCTATTATTGTTGAATAAAATTTGTATTTTGGTGATCTAATGCAATGTCTCTGTGTTTATTTTACCACACTTCTAACACACACTTCAGGCAAGGCTGAGAACTTTGGGTTATTTAACTAACTACTGCTGTCACAACGCATGGTCAAATCTTAATTCTGTTTTGGTAACTTGCTTAATTTGAAGTCTAAATTTTAACTTTGCTAAACTAATTTTCACGGCAGTGGTAGCGAAATACTACACTACATGCATGAATTTTAGCCTATAATACTCAAGAATAGTGCAGCTTACTATCAGTGAAAAAAGTTTTGGAATCGGTTCAGTACTTACAGAGATACACATAGAGCGTAATGTAATTCTTATGAGTATCCCTGTAAAAGAACTATTTGTGATATATGCATAAAAGGTAGCCCATAACACTCAGGGTCCCCCCAGTGTCCAGGGAACCTAAAATGACATAGTTATTAAGAGGTTCTGCTCTCAAAACTGGAAGGCGGAAGGTGCCAGGTTCAAACCCGGTCGCACCTGGCGACCTAGCCGCTCACAGTTTTCCGTGTTTTTTTCAAAAACCTAGCGAAAATACGAGCTAGGATCCCTTAGAAAATTCCACACAGAGGAATTCCCCATATAGGCCTAGGACCCTATAGGCCTAGGACCATATAGGCCTAAACCGATTTTAAAACTTTTTTCAATCAGTGAAAAAAGTTTTAAAATCGGTTTAGTAGCTATAAAATTTCCATAGAGCATTAGCATTATTTTGAGTGTCTTTGTAAAAGAATTATTTATGCTATATGCTTGAAAGGTTGCCTGTATGTTAAACCAGGGCATAAGCTATCTTCATTACAAATTTTTCCAACCATTTTTGTGTGATTCGGTCAAAAACATCCAAACACATAAACGTACACATTTATATTATTTGTAGGATTTGGAAATTTACGAACTTTAAGAAACACATCTGGACTTTTCTTGGTACTTACGTATTATCCCGGCGGTTATTCCCGCCAAACTGTTTTTTCGTCAAATGAGTTGCCAAACTGTTGCCAATCGTATTCAAAACCATTAATAATTTCATGTGCCCGGCATTAATCTCGGCAAAAAATCGCTCATCTTGGCGGACCGCCGGGATAATACGTAAGTACACTTTTCTTTATTTATGCTTTTTAATTTGACGTAAAATCAACATACTTATTTATGTTTTCCAAATGCATGTGATTTTGCAAATAGAATTTCTGCTTTATTTCAAAAGCATAAATCATTTTGTGCGGGCGATAAAACGGTTTTTAATTAATAGTTAGAGAAGTAATTAAAATTTCTGAGCCTCAGGTACACTTTACCGAAGTCATGGGCCCAGGCATGCTCAAATTTTCAAAGCTCTGCTTTCTGTAGATTTGTCTGGAGAACATTCATTTTTATTAATAGAGATAGATATATTTGGCATAAAACTGGCATAATTTCCGCATTATTTAATGATATTCAGATGACCGCGCTTCTTTATTGAAGTAATAGCATTCTTGTTAGCTCCTGAATCATTTGATACGGGCAAAACTCGCCAAATATGGCAACATAAAAATGGTTTTTAATTAATAATTAAAAGAGTAATTAAAAATCTAAAATTCTAAGTTGCCTATAACCATCTCCAGGGTCCCATCTATATCTAAACCAAAATGCATCCTAATCAATTCAGCGGTTTAGGCGTGAAAGCGTCATAAACAAACAAACAAACTCACTTTCGCATTTATAATATTAGTTAGGATTATTCTTTTTTCCACTTTCACATTCGCTAGCCCAGTGCCCAATGCGTTTACACCTTTTACAAGTTATTCTTATGCATCCTTAATTTTATGATATTCAGCATTTCAATTTGCTAAGTTCCAGTCTCCATTTTGAGGATGAATGATGCAGCCTTGAAACGAACATTAAAAATCAGCAAATAAATTAATTAATCCATCTGGTGTCCATAACCTTTTAGAAATGTTAGCAGAGTTATGGCACAAATATAGTAAGTGTGGGATTTTAACATAACATTTACTTTATTAAATTAGAATGGAAGACACAGGCACATCACATAACAAGGTAACATCAAGAAGGAAAAAAGTATAGAAGAAGTAAAACGAATGCGCGCACGAACACAGTTACAATTAAGTAGATAAATGTTTATTGAGGGCAACACAGAATTCGGGAGGATAAGACATTACACAATAAAAAAATAAGCAATTCAATACTCAACAATTTATTCTTACTTTTATGTCGCATTTTTGGAACACATTTTTCGGACAATTTTCAATAAAGTGGGTGAGAGATAAAATGACATAGTTATTAATATACACTGAAGAGCCAAAAAAAACTGGTACACCTGCCTAATATTGTGTAGGGCCTCCACGAGCACGCAGAAGTGCCGTAGCACGACGTGGCAGGATTCCATTAATGTCTGAAGTAGTGCTGGAAGTAACTGACACCATGAATTGTGCAGGACTGTCCATAAACCAGTATGAGTAAGAGGGGGTGGAGATCTCTTCTGAACAATACGTTGCAAGGCATCCCAGATATGTTCATTAATGTTCATGTCTGGGGATTCTGGTGGTCAGTGGATGTGTCTAAATTCAGAAGAATGCTTCTGGAGCCACTCTGTAGCAATTCTGGACATGTGGGGTGTCACATTGTCCTTCTGAAATTCCCCAAGTCTGTCGGAATGCACAATGGACATGAATGGGTGCAGGTGATCAGACAGGATGCTTATGTACTTGTCACCTGTCAGAGTTGTATCTAAACGTATCAGAGGTCCCGTATCACGCCAACGCACACGCTACATACCATCTCAGAGCTTCCACCAGCTTGAACAGTCCCCTATTGACATGTAGGATGCATGGATTCATGAGGTTGTCTCCATACCCGTACACGTCCATCAGCTCGATTCAATTGGAACCGAAACTCATCAGACCAGGCAACGTGTTTCCAGTCATCAACAGTCGAATGTCAGTGTTTATGGGCCCAGGTGAGGCGTAAAGTTTTGTGTCGTGCAGTCAACAAGTGTAACGAGTGGGCCTTCGGCTCTGAAATCCCATATTGATGATATTTCGTTGAATGGTTCGCATAGTGACACTTGTTGATGGCCCAGGATTAAAATCTGCAGTAATTTGCAGAAGGGTTGCAGGTCTGTCACGCTTAATGATTCTCGTCAGTTGTTGTCGGTCCTGTTCTTGCATGATCTTTTCCAGCCGCAGTGATGTTGTAGATTTGATGTTTTACTGGATTCCCGATAATCACAGTACACTCGTGAAATGGTTGAACTTTAAAATCCAAATTTCATTGCTACCTCGGAGATGCTACGTCCAATCTCTCATGAACTGACCATAACATCATGGTCAAACTTGCTTAAATTTTGATAACCTGCCATTGTAGCAGAAGTAAACGATCTAACAACTGTGCCAGACACTTGTTGTCTTATATAGGCATTGCCGATCGCAGCGCCATACTCTGATTGGTTCCATATCTCTTTATTTGCATATGCATGCCTGTACCAGTTTTTGGCTCTACAGTGTATATATACAGTGGCGTAGCCAGAAATTTTTCATTGGGGGGGGGGGGGTTAAGACTACTGCAACTCATATATATGTATACGTGTGTGCGATAATGGAATGAAGAATATACATTTTGTATGGCAAAAAATTCCTCATGGGGGGCTATGACTCCCCTACCCCCCCCCCCTTGGCTACGCTACTGTGTATATATATATATACACACTAATTTAAGCATGCTCATGTGATAAGCAATTTGTTTTCAAAGACCTATTAATTAAAAAAAAAATCCATTTCTTAAATTACATCACTGTCCCATTAGCCCCCATGTATGGGGTCTAATGGAACATGATGCAGTGCTAATGAGACAAATATAAAAAATAAATAAATTTCGTACTGAATAAATTAATAAAAACTAAATTATGTATGTGAAACTATCTAATTACAAAATATTAATACCAGTGATCTTTCATATATTTTTTTTTTATTTATGTGCACTATTGAAGGTCATATAGAGAAAAATC
Organism: Cheiracanthium punctorium; assembly: GCA_038373885.1. Classification (NCBI taxonomy): domain Eukaryota; kingdom Metazoa; phylum Arthropoda; class Arachnida; order Araneae; family Cheiracanthiidae; genus Cheiracanthium; species Cheiracanthium punctorium. The sequence goes on from JAWZYV010001626.1 coordinate 4,193, forward strand.
AAAATTGTAGATGATTGCATAGTTTGTCAATCTGTCAATTCTAAATAATGGCAATTTCGACACTATTTCAGCAAGATCAGTCCAATGCTATCTTTTTTTTTCTGGATATGTAAATTTAAAACAGTGAGTTTTTTTCCTTAGGTAGCTCACACATATTTCACCATTGCTAATTTCACTAATGCAGGGGCATAGCGAGGGCATGATGATTGGGAGGGGAGAACTATGAAATATGACAATTGAAAATTTGGAAAATTTCCAATTAGCCTCAATCAAAATTGCCTGTTTCAAATCGCCTTTTCCATCACTTCTTTTCATGCTTAAAAAATTCTTATTCTATTTTTCATTCTTTAAAAAAAAAAAAAAAAAAAAATTAGGGAGTTCCAAATCACAGAATTTGACATGAATTATAGTTCAAGCCAAAAATGAAGGATTTTATTTGTCCCCTCTGTTATATACCATTTTAATTAATTTATCATTAAAGTACCAAGTTTTTTTTTTTTTTTTTTTCATATTTCAAGTCATTTAGCTAAACATTGCTCCTTAAAGTAACATATAATTATAGATTTTTTTGGTCTTCAGAATTTTTTTTTATAAGTTTTAGAGTTAAAATACTTACGTGATTTCCCCTCTGCTATGCTTGGAATTTAACTGCTTTTAGTAATGTAAGTTTTCTGCATTTAGTTAATGTGTATGTGTGTAGTATTTACCCTAGTAGCAATAACCCATCAGTTGATGAGAGGCAGGTAAGTTTAATCAGAGGAGAACGAGCAATGGCCGATCTCGGCTTTTCACCCAAAAACGGGGAAACTTAATCAGTAACTGGTACAAAATGTCCTCTCTGGGGGCCATCAAGCTGATCCTTGTTTTCCCATGACTGTGATGAAATAAAGAAAAAAAAACTGATGAGAAACCCATAAACTGTTTAAAATATATTTGTTAATAAAAAATAAACAACTGTCAGCAAAATTTTCAAAACATGTCCATTCTGTTTATTATTTTTTTGTTTTTTGGATGTTAACTTTCTGGTTTTCTGAAGGAAAAAAAAAAATAAAATAAAAAATTCTTCCTCCAACAGGCCCAAACCCTGAGCCTACAGAGTCTCAGACTGACACTCTATAACGCTTAAAATTCCCGGTCGCCAGTCGCCAGGTGGCGATTAAACATTAAACACTGGCGATTTACAAAATTCTGACTACCGGCCAGGCCAATATAATGATGGAGCTAGAAAAATCCGTCAACAAACCGCACATCGCACCGGCAAAATCTATCAACAGATTGCACATACGCACCTGCAAAATTCGTCAACAGATCGCACCGATTTCATCCCCTTCTACTGTGTGTTAACTGTGTCCCCCCACCCCAATCGAGCGAACCGAACCTTCTATCACTTACTCCTTTACAAATTTTCATACTTAATTTCATACGCTTCCGATTTTTGTACTTTCCGATTTTGACGGAAGACTTCTGGTCTTCCAGCCAGAAGAGAAAATCTCTTGTATCATTAAAAGCTAAATCAAACAAAAGTAGCAATATACACAATAAAACTAGAAAAAAAGATGGATTAACTGGTACAGAGACCGCACAGCTAGCCAAAACTTAGAATGGAATGCAAATTTCTAACTGCAAGACGATATCAATAGTATTTCTAATCTTCGTAATGTTTAAAAAAAAGAAAAAAAAAAAAAAAAAAAAAAGAACCTAAACAAGTGCTAGCAAAAGGGAGGGGAGAAAAAACAACAAACCCAGCTCAGCTGAGAGGAATGCGTTTATCACCGGCTGTTAATAGAGGAGGAAGGGCGGTGGAAGGAGGAGAACAAAATATGCTCTGTTTGCAATCTTCATTAACAATTTATTTATGTTACAAGAGAGATATTCAAGAAGAAAAGTTAATCATTATTTAAACAAGCATGCATGGAGCAGAAACTCAAAATACTTGGGGGATATAAATTATTACTAACTGATTTGGGGGAAATAAATGATTACTAACTGCATGCCATACAATTAAGTTTTCTTTCTTTCTTTTTTTTTTTTTTTTAAGTAATCAAAATAAAATAGGTGTAAGTAAAAATATAATGTTATACAAAATATGTCGAGAAATGATGATTGTCCTTCCGGAAAGGGGGGGGGGGGAGGATATTTTTTTCACTTCTTATTTTCAAAAAATTTCTGAATTTTTTTAACAAAATTTCCTGTTTTCTGCCTAGGACTGTTTGCAGGTATGTATTATGGAGTTTTCATAATAGTTTTACCTTACACTAAGTAATTTCAGAATTAAATTTTAAAAAAGCACATATATTTCCTAAAAATCTCCTGGATTTTTTTCTTTGACTGTTGACAAGTGTGAATAAACTTTGCAAAACAGAACATCCAAATAAAAGTAAAATAATTTTCTCAATAAAAAGACTTTGTTCCTTAAGACTTCTGAGCATTTTATATTTAAAATCGTTTCCCTTCCTTTATAATCTCACCGCCCCCCCTCCCCACAACCAAATGCTCAAGTCTAGTGCACGTAAGTACACAAGCAATGTAACAGACCCTGTGTCTCCTTGTCATGAAATATGCAAGCAAAAGTGCTAGTGCAAATATAATGAGACGTTTCTTTGGTGAAGATGGATCTGGAAAGTCGACTATGTGTTCGCACTGCTGACATTTTAGATACAGCTTTCTTTCCATCTTTTTCTGAGGGGTTAAATGAGTATGGAGAAAAAGAATTTGCAGAATTCTGTACAGTTTTTAAGCTTCAGAAAGAAAGAGCACTTTCTGAGTGGCACTGCGGACCATAATGCTCGAAAAATTTAAGCAAATCTCACTTACTGCTAGCTTGACAAACTACAGGCCGATAGTTTTAACAATATGCAAGTAATCACCCAAGTGATAAAAATAATCCTCACTCTCTCTCTCCCAGAAATGCAGAAGTTGAGAGGATTTGGAATAGTGCTGTAAACATTCTACACAACTAGAACATGTCGATGAAAAAAACTATGTTAGAAAACAGACTACGCATAAAATGCTCTAATATAAAATTATTAGAACCTTTTGATCCAACTGCAGCAATTGAATTCTAGTGGAGAGATTCAATTGGAAAAAGACCCAATTTTAATGATTAAAATTGTATTGTAATAATGACTCTCTGCAAATAAATAATTGATTGCATAATATATCTTTGTAAATAAGTAACCAACTACAAGTGTACCTCTATCTAGGGGGGACATTGGAATCGACCACCATCCTTGACTGTGTGCCTAAAACAACTGGCCATTAAAGTTTATGAGTCTACCGGCCAGTGGCTACTAACCAAAAATGGGAATTTAACACTCTACCACAAGGCCATCCTGACTTGCCATGTATAAGCCAAAGGTCAAAGTACTGGTTATTTTAGTCTCAGATTGGGACATGGGGTGAAATTTTGACAAAGTGATGTTCAGCTATTATTAATAATAGTCAAATTATTCGATTGGTAGGAACTTTTTACCAATGTATGTAAGTAGCAACAACATTCAAAATTAATAATTATAAAACAACATTGCAGATTGTATAAGAATTTTAGTGTGAATTTAACTTTCATATTTCTTGGATAACTTTTAAAAATTAACTGATTTCTTTTCTTGCTGTTTACATTAATGAGGTTTCAAAAGAGTTGCTCATTTTAATGAAGTTTCTGTATTTCTTATAATGCAGCTGACGCTCAAATAGATTTTCTTTTCTTTTTTTTAATTATTTAAATATTGCAAACGATTTTATATAATAAACACTTACATGTTTTTTTTTTTTTTTTTTTTTTGTAAATATTTCTTCAAATCCAAATTTTGTGGGAGGGGGCAAGGGAGGATCCCACCCCCCCTGCCCCGTCCCGACCCCAATATAGGAAATTTGAAGTGAATTATGCAATTAATTCAAGAATTGTTCAAATTTTCTTTAGATTATGCAAAGGCACGTCTAAATTACGAAAATATTTATAGGAATTTTGGTAAAATGACAACTGGGAAACCTGCAAGGCCTGATGACTATAGAGCTGCAGTTTCGGATTAAAAAATTGCTTGTTGGTTTCCCATGGGCGAAATTGCTCGTCTAGATCACCTCTATGCACGAATAAAAATTCATCTATTGCAGAAAATCAAAAGTGCTCTTGCCGATATCTTAATTCGAAGTGTCGGTGAGTTAACGATGAGTGGATAAAAGCCCATGCAGAAAATGAGCCGTTATTGCTACTAAAGTAGGACTATATTCCGTATCCAATGCTTGTTTACATATCAATGTTTGGGTTAATTCCTAGTTTAGGGTGCTTCTTGGCGATTTTCCAAAAATCGCCAATTTGGCGCGTTTTCCCATCTTGTCTCTGGGAGTCAAGATGCTCCCAAAGACACTACGGGAGAACGCACCCAAATTAGCGATAAATACACAAAATAATCAAATTGAAAAGCATAAATATTAAAGTTGTAAACAACAAAAATTATTGTACCTACATAACTTGTTGAACAACTGATTTTTTATTTTATTTAAATAATCATATTCGTCGTCTCACAAATCTTAATTTTTAATTTTTGTGGATACTATTTTAGAAGGGATTTTCTGTAATCTAAAACGAATTTTCTAAAATCTAAACACTAAACCATAAACCTAAAATCAAAACACTAATCATAAACCATTCAGGTAAAGCAATTTTCTGAAATCTAAAACAGATTGTCTGAACTCTTAAATTTTCTTTTAGTTGCAATCAGTCGTTCTTTCGTAATCCTTTCAAGAAAAAGAGATTTTTTTTGAAATCTAAAATGAATTTTCTAAAATCTAATGCTAAAATTTTTCGTTTAGCCACAACTACACACCACGCAATTTAGAAAAAGACGCTTACCTTCTCTCAAAATCTAATCCACAGTGAGAAACGGAGGATTAAATCCAGAAACACAATTAACGGAGTTAGTTTATCCAAAAAAACGGATCTGAAAACATTTGTCGTTAACCCCTCTGAGTTTCCATAAGAAATGGCTTTTAGAAACCAATAGAATAATTCAAACCAACCGCCGCGCATGCGCTCCGTTAACACAAGCCGATCAAATCCTTCTCGAACCAAAACTAAATTATACAGGCATGAAAACAGCTGAAGAGCAAAAAAGAGGAAATACACGTGGACATATTTTCTAGCAAAAAATTGAAAAATTTACGTGCACGTATTTTCAGGCATATATAACAAGGTTGATAATCAGGGGCGTAGCCAGGGGGGGGGGGATGTCGGGATAAATCCCCCCCCCCCCCCCGAAATGTTTGGATTAGTGATGAAATTCCATCTATTTATACACATATAAGTTCATATCTCCCCCCGAAAAATTTTCCTGGCTACGCGCCTGTTGATAACGCAAAAACATGGAACTGGGGAATAATGTGTGAGCTTAAATTCAACCACTGTTAAACTAAATGGTGTACTAAACAATTTCTACCATTTAAATTTCAACCACAAACAAATTGACTGTGATCCTGAAGAAAATAATTATGCACTGTAAATGTTTAATAATCAGTTTTAGATATACAATATTTATTAAAAGAATACAGGCTATAATTATTTAAAATAATTATCTTAAACAATATCGTAAAATCCTAGATCAAAACAAATCATAAGTCTCACATCCAAATTTCAGATTATTCTTTTGATATGAAAATAGTATAAAAAATTGATTCTCAAAAATTTTAAGACCTATCTTTTTTTTTTTTTTTTTTCATTTTGATCAGAAATGGAATGAAAAATTATACATATGGCATTGACATTTTCTAAAATAAGCATTCAAATGATAGAATAAAAGTGAAGTTTTCTTGTTTTATTGGAAAAAGAATAATTCTTTAATAAATGTCTAAATATTTTCTCAGGTAAAATTTTAGAATCTTAGCAGTCTTGCAGCACATCAGCACACAGAAGTGGAACTTATGACAGGGACATATGTTCTGCTCCTTCCTATATTAGCTGCAAAATACCAACTCACAAGATTATGCTTTTTTAAAATTAACTGTAAAAATAATTACCAAAGAAAAACCTGCACATGAGAATAAAACGAAATAGCGATTTTCCTGATTTTAAAATTGAAGTGAAAATGTTTCAGAAATCAATAAACATATTATGGGGAAAATAATACTTTTCTGTTGAGTTACTAAAATGCCTTAAATTTTAATTTAACAATAAGTATTAAAAACTCTGTTTTACATCTTGTTTTTAAAATTATTCATTTACCAAAAGGCTACAAATAGATTGAAGTTCAGTTGGCAAATATGGAACCCGGAGGCATAATAACTACCTTTACTCTCTGTTGGGAACGGGGGAACTTGAAGCCTTCTTATTGGCTGCTTTCTCAGAGCATCTTAAAATTTCAATATATGTGGTGGTGCCATCTATATTTTTATTGTTAAACTCATGACTGTCTCGCCTTAATTAAATTAACAGCATAAAAAACATCAGAATGATTTGTTTTGGTGTATATTTAATTTTTAAAAAAAATTCCTCCCATTTAACAGCATTCCTTTAAACATATTTTTCTTTAGTTAATTTGTTCTCTCTCTTAATCAGATACTTAAATGTTATGAATATTAAATACTACTAATTTTAAATGACAAAAATTGAACCCTGTTTTTCAAAGGAAATAAAGTTTAACAATGCCTACATATGTGTGACAAGAATATTCTAAGGATAGAGCATCTTTTTTTTTTTTTTTTTTTTTAAATTATAGTAAAGAAAAGTACTAGGTATTACTATAAAATGAAATTCATTTTTCATTGTAAGAAAGATACAGTTACCTTTTAGAATGACAATATTTTTATCAAAAGAGTATTCTGAATGATAAATTAAACATAATAGGATATATAAGAGGATTTTGTTAAATTTTAAATTTGTTTGTTTGATTAAAGATTTTGTTAAGTGATAATATTTTAAAACCTCAAATATTAGGAAAGTATATTATAAATTGATACAAATGCATTTATAATATACTTTTCTTTAAAAAATATTTAGAAATTTAAATGTTTTTAGAAATTAGAAAAGTATTTTTTTAATGCTACTATATTCATAGAAAAATATGCGAAACAAAAAATTTCCTTGAACTGGTAAAGACACTTACCTATGTATTTAGAATACTCTAATATAAACAATAAATTTCTCATTCAATATTTATTGCTGTAGTTTTTGAGTATACACAATTCTCAGTTAATTCTCTATAAGGCATTTCTTAAAATTATTCACATATATAGAGAGAGACATATTATAGAATAAAACTTTATTAGCTTATAAACTTTCATTTATTTCTTGCTAGTTTTACATGTACGGTCACTTTTATGAATTGAATCTTTTTCACTGATGAAACAAAAAATTTTAATAGATAAAAATATTTTTCAATTCCAAGAATTATTTCATTATGTAACTTTTTCAACAAAACTATTAGTACTTAATAAAAGTTCTTAATTTTCCTCTTTCACAAAGCGTCTTTTTTTTTTTTTTTTTAAATGGTTGGTTGCGTTTCAAATGCTCCCAACTTTCTTATAATTGTTGAATATAAACCCCAGAACTTAGAAAGAGAAAGTAAATAACACAAATTCTTTTAATTTTATTTTCAGATTCAGACACGTTAAGATAGAAAGAATTATTTGGGGATGGTAGTATTCGAATAATTTTTCATATGTATTCTTTTCCTTTAATATCCAAAAATTATAAATTAAATTTTTGAGGTTACAATTGAATAATAAGAAATGCAAGAAATATGGAAAATAAGTAAAATTATATCTTTAATATATATGTATTGTACAAAAAATTACAATTTAATGCAGTTTTGCATTTGGTTGATTCCTTTTTATATTTACAGAAAGTGAATGTTTCCTTTTCTTGCTGGGAAGTTTTTTTTCTGGAAAAACAGACATTGAAACAACTGATAAACTACATAAGAATAAGCTAATAAGATTATATCGAGCGCTGGGCTAAGAACAAAGTTAAAATAAAGAAGGAGCGGTAAGGCATCATGACGTCATGCATCAATCTGAGATAGCAGCCAATCAGAAGGCTTCAAGATCCCCCGTTTCCAACAGAGAGTAAAGGTAGTTAATATGCAACCCGGAGATCTGCGATAGTTAGTAACCATAATTTCGCTAGTATAGTCCGCGGACTATGCATGTCAAAAAGGGATTTTTTTCCAGGACACTGACTATCTGGCTGAAATAAATTTCTTTTGCAAAAAAATTTAGTATATTGATCTTGCTTTTTGATCTGTAGTTAGCGCGCAAGCTCCAGTGAAACCGATGCTAACAAATTTATTTCTGTAGAAAATAAAGCACATAGATGCACTTGAAGTGACGGCACGTCGGCATGCAGGGAGCATTTAAATTTTTTTCCTCCCCATTATGTCATTTAAAGCATCGACGTAGTTACAGGTGCGGACAAGCTTCGTGAAACCATTTTAGAAATATTTCCGTCCGATACGCAGAAGAACCAAATTTTGAATGTGCTTTAAAAAAAAATAATTTATGTAATACGGGGGGAAAACGGGCCTTCACAAACCGAGGTACCGACGCCGCGTCAACATCGAGAAGGTTGTTATTGTTTTGTCTTCACTCAGCGAGCTGCCAGCTGGCTAATAAAGCAAGAGAGCGAATTCTGCTGAGACGTTAAAACATGACTTGTGTCGCCTAGTCGCCTCAATTTCTTTCTTTTTTTTTTTTCCAATTGCGAACGCAAATTTTTAATAAAGAGCATTTTAAAATTTTATATTTCGTTACTTTTAACCCAGAGAGAGTATCAATTGAATGTTGTTTAAAATTAAGTATTATGTGGACTTGACCCATGAAAATTAGTAATGATCTTTTCTTTCTTTCTTTCTTTTCTTTTTTTTTTTTTTTGCTTGGTTATGTACATTTTCATAAATGATTAATAAAATTAATCTTTTTATTTATTTAAGGAGGCGATACGTCTTGCCTAAGGACGGATTAATGCAATTTTATGGTCGGTTAGTTGAAATTTGTCTAGTTTATGGAAGTAAAATAGAATTTCTTTTTCCTGTAGCGGAGGAGTAATCGCCCCCCCAATCCCTTTAATCCGTCCGTGGTCTTACCATTAGTTAACTTTTCACGAAGTTACGGTACATATTTTTAGTAAAATCCGCGTAACTGTTAAAAAAAAAAAAACTCTGAAAATTTTGGTTTTCTTACGGATTTCTTAACATTAACTCACATTTTAAAAAAGCATTATTCTTTTATTCAGCATAAAATTAAGACGTGTACGTTTTAATAGCTATAAATATCTATAGCTATAAATAGCTATAAAAGTATTTATTTATTGGAATTATTATTAATAATTTATTTATTTAAGAAATGTATATTTAAACTACCATAAATTATTTTACTTCCTTTGCATGTTGAAGACCTAAAGGAATACAAGATTTATATTTTAAATACCATTACTAAAAGCTGCACTTTTATATAAGTTTTATTTGCCTTGCAGACAGTCAGTTTGCTTCATTTAAACAAAAATTCCAGTTTAGCATTCATAAAATGTCTGGAAGTTCTCGTTCGCCCGACGATTTTTCCAAAACCAAGCAAATTTTTGGATCCGAAAATGACCACAAACATTTCGTTTTCAATCCACGTTTTCTAATATATTCGATAAATCTGCCATTTTCTCAATAATCCACAATAGAAGTATCAGTTAAGCTGGTACGTGTCCGTGAAAAAAAATTATAGATTCATCAAGTGCGCAAAACAGCAATAAAAACATGTCGCGAGTAACAATAGCTCACCGACAACGGCTTTCCGGTGGCGAAAGGTCTCGATAGATAATTATTGTAGTGTAGTAGTTCGCCAAGTACATAATTATGTATCAGATGCCTTTCGAAACATCGAAGATCTAAAATAAGAATTTGCCCCTCTGAACTAAGTTTTGAATTTACCAACTCAGGAAATCAGTAACATTGCACTCTAGCTGACTTTAGTCTAGGCGCAGTGCGAGATGCAGTGAAAACGTACATCCCAGGCGCGCTATGTCCGCTATGTTTTGCTTTAGGTTCAGTAATCACTTTTTTTTTTTTTTTTTTTTTGAAAAAGCGGAAAGGTTTTAAAACATTTTCGGAAAGCAAAGGTCTTCCAAAAAAAAAAAAAAAAAAAAAAGCGGAAATCCGCCGAAAAGCGGAAGATTTTCATGCCTGATTATACCACATATCATTCTGCTCCCATAAAAACACAGCTGCGCATGCGTAAATCAAAGAAACGACTTAACTCATGTAAAGCATTACTAACAACATCGGCTTACATGTACATATAGAATCGGTTTAGTAAAATTTAATTACTTTTTGTGTGAGGGGGGGCTGTGCCCCCCCTCAACCCCCCCCCTTATCTTTTTAGTAGAGTAAATTTAATAATGTAAACAATAAAAGTCCCGTCAGTCAAAAACGCGGGATACAGAAACAAAATGGCGGATTTCCACATGGTTGCCAGAACGCAAAATAAAGTCGCCAAGGTTACCACATTATACCTGTTATCGCTTCGTTGGCGAAGAAGCACCCTAAACTAGGATTCAGCCCAATGTTTGTATTTACATTTCATTTGGTGATCCTTCTGGTGCCAGGGTGGGCGATGTACAGCGAGAGTCAAGTAACCTGCTGGTGGCATTTTTGACTGGCAACCATAAAAAGACGTGTATCGTCAGTTTAGTAATTTGAAATTGTTTCATGTTATGGATGGAAGGGAATGAAACATGTTATGTTATTGTATGAAAAGAAAGTGTGTGTGTGTTTGTTAGAAATGTAGTGTCAATATAAAAGTAAATAAAAGAAAGCATGCTGGTTTTACATTATAAGCTGGTGGGTGTTAGGGACATTTCTGAGCAGTTAATTAAAAAAAAAAAAAAAAAGTAAGTGCTTTTTTTAATGAATCTTTGCAATGTTTAAGGTTTTTAATGTGAATTTTAAATGGATATTTGATATTTTCATGTTATTGTAAGTGCTATTTATGTGCTATTCTAATCATACTGACTTTATATGAGGTGTACAACTAGGTTGTTTAATCCACCGATGTTTTTTTGAGTTGGAAACGGGCCAGTGTTTGCCCAGTTTACATTAGCTGTACAACTAGGTTGCTTAATCCACTGTAGTTTTTTTTAGTTAAAAACGGTCCACTGCTTGCTCATTTTAAATTGCCTGTTACTGAATTTGCTGACGTTTTTAGGTTAAATATGGACAGTGTATTTTGTTTTAATGTTTTTATTAGTGGAATATATGTGCAATTTTAATGTGTTAAAATACTTTGCTGATCGTGCAAAATGGTTGGTGACAGTCGCTGGGGCTTGGCAACCGCCAAGCTTCAGCGACTGTCGCCATGTTTACATGGGGTGCGCACCATCTTGTATGATTTTACCCTAGGGTAGTTTGTGTTTATTTTATTTTTTATTGCATTTGAAATGTGTATATGTTTTAATAAGGTGTTTTGTAGTCTTGTTTATTTTGTTTCCTATGTATCTACGTATATTTATATATTGTTTGGCGAGAAAAAAAAGTCGCTAAAGTTAGAAGATGGTGACAAAAAAAAAAAGTCGCCAACTCAACCTGTCCCCGCTTACCGTTTTATTCCCAAGCTATTATTAAATATAGAGTTAAAGGTACAGCTTTAGTATGGTCCCTTTGGCGCGATTTATTTTTGGCGACGTTTTTGGCGCGATAACGGCGCCAATATGGTAACCCCTCCGGCGGATGCTCCGGAGCTGAATATGGCAACCCTAGGTGCGTGACGTCATTCATCCGTGACGTCGCGGTTTCGCTCCAGCGAATAGGGAGCGTTTGTTCCTTTATTAAACTTTTGGAGACCCCTTTGCCAGTATTTCGCGCGGGAGCTTCGAGTTGTGGAACCGCCATTACGCTTTATGGTTTTATTTTAATGGCTTTATTTTAGATTAAATTTTATTATTTAATTATTACTGAAATTTAAAATGGATATTCAGGTTCATACTGACTGTTTATATGCAGTTTTGTATGAATAAACATTCTTTTGATAGTACGTTTCAGGTTAATATGTTCGTTCCCGATTGTTTATTTGTTAAGGGTAGAAGCAACAAATAATAACGTTATTAATATTTGATACAGTGAAATAATTTTAGATATTTTGATTTTATTATTTCCATATTGTAATAACTTAGGGATTTTAATCAAGGTATGTGATAAGCATTGTTTGTTTTTATTTATTATTACCTTTGTTTATTTGTTAATGCTAGGAGCAACAAATAATTCCGTTATTAATATAATATTTGATATTTTGATTTTATTATTTCAATATTGAAACAATTTAGCGATTTTAATTAAGGTATGAGATAAGCATTGTTCGTTATGATTTGAATTAGTTCTTTATTTTGCTTACGTAGTCTTTTGTCAGAATGCTAAAATGTATTTTAATTTTTTTGTCTTTTTTATTTGTTATTTTTGTGAGGTATTGCCTTTAGAATATTATTTGTTTTCATTGTTTAATTTAATCTACTCAAAAGAGAAAGGGGGGGTTGAGGGGGGCAGAGCCCCCCCTCACACAAAAAGAAAAGTTATTAAATTTTATTAAACCGAATCTATATGTACATGTAAGCTTGTTATCTGTTTAATTTTTTTTCATAAAAATATTTAAAAGCCATTAAAATAAATCATAGCAAAATTAACGGCGACGATCAACTATCTCGGAACCAGCGCCATCCGATCCGCCATATTGTTTACAATTGGCATCGGCAAGGCAAACTTGGGTTGGCGACAAGATTTTGTCGCCAAATCAAAAAATCGCCAAAAAGGGACCATACTAAAGCTGTTCCGAGTTAAAACTAAACACAACCGTAAATACATACTACTAAGTAAATATAAGAAAATTGATGTCACGTCTAACGAAAAGGTAAACAATAGATCGCCTTAAGCGATAAATCTTATAAGTTGCCTCGTAAACTTCGTACCACTCCAAAAAGAAATGAAACAGAGCTTTAATGAGATTTTCTAACTGTAGTAAAATATATTGATTAGAAAAAAATGAATCTTTAAAAAAATTACCATAGCATAGATAGTTTTTGTGTATTCTCCATCGTTTATGTGAGCCATAACGTACGCTGTATCACACAAACTATGCCCGTAACTAAGCAACCATCAGCAGTGTTGCCAACTCTACCGGAGACGCACGAATTTGATTCGCAGTTAAGTACCCATTTTTAATTTTGCCAGAACATAGCATTTGTCTTGCCTAGCATCGGGGACTTCGCTATTTGTAACGGGCCTGCGCGTGTATTTCAATGAGTCATCCAAAGAGGTCTACGGATCCTCACGTCTTCACGTATACATCAAGCAATTTTTAAGCTTTCCGATGCTTTGAAACGTT
>JAWZYV010001627.1:0-17589 GCA_038373885.1 Cheiracanthium punctorium
GTTTCCTGTTTTTGGTCACAAAAATCTTAATTTGTTTTGAAGCTCATGTTTAAAAAAAAAATATATATATTTATATATGTTTTGATATTTTTATTCATTGAAAGTTTTTATTATGTTTTTTCACGAAGTAAATTGTGTTTGATATTAAAAAAATATATTAATAAATAAATAAACAAACTTTAAGAAAAAAAAGAGAGTTTGTTTTGAAAGTTGATAGCAATACCTGTACTGCAACTAAATTGCATTGGACACATTTCAGGTATTTGATTGCAATCATTTTGAGTTGATGTACTTAAATTATGTCATGACTTTTATTAGAATCTTCTTTGACATTCATCTATTTAGAAGCTTCATCTTTGAACTTTATTTTAAAACTTAAACCTGATTAAGTGCACCAAGTATATTTGAGATTTGTTAATAATATTGAGAAACTTTCATTTCTTATTTTGCATGGACGTTGATAATGCAAAGGACTTCGAAAGTAAATTTTTTGCACGTGCAAAGCTAACTGCAATGTTATCTGCAATGTTATCTGCAAAGTTATCTGCAATGTTATCTGCAATGTTATCTGCAATGTTTTCTTCAAAGTTGTTCGTATAAAGAGATCTCACATTTATGACGTCATATGTACATATATTATTTTGAATATTCAAGGTTATTTTTCTTTAGTTTCTGCACATGTGTAATTTTGATATGTAATGGATAATTGAATCGTTTTATATTGTTTTATTTGTAGCAGAATAATGTTGATATTTCTGCAAATGGTATTTTGTGATGTATTTTATAATTTGTTATGTTATTTGGTATTGTATTTTTGTGATGAGCCCTCATAAGCGCTGCATGTTAGGCTTTCTGTTTAATTCAAGGGTTAAAGTTCTTTGTTTAAAAAAAAATTTTCTGGCGTCATTTTTTTTTGTTGGGCTGTGGAGAGATATATGTGACGAAGTTCACATATTTTTCGCGTCTTAAAATAATGTTCCTATGTTTCGTCTTTCTAAATCAAAATTTCGTTTTCCGTATTAATCTCTCTCCACTTTGTTTTTTCGGCTCGATAAAATATTCTTTCTTTCGCGACGCTATGTCTGTGATTTTTTCGGGGTTTCCCTTCTAAATTAATTTCGCTTTAGCATATACTGTGTTAGTTCTTAGCGCCTCCCGGTCTCCGTCGGTGTTTTCTCACAGGGTTGTAGCCTTTCGTATTGGCATCCGCCAAATTCTGGCACTTCTGTATTGGCATCAATCATTTAAATCCGTTTGTTTCAAATTTTTATATTGTTTACGCCTACCGGACGGTGGTTGTCACGTGGGGCAGTGGCTTATGAGTGCTCATATTTTACTCGCCAACCTGTAGAGAGCTGGCAGTTTTGTAGGAAGATTTTAAAAGACTTCTCGATTGCTCTCCGTCAGAGGAGGTTGTGTTCGTTTTTTTAATGGAACTCCGGCATGCCGTGTGGCCGGAACAATTAGATATATTCCTGGTGTTTTTTTTTATGAAGCAATGTACGGTGCGTAATTGAACTTGTTCTTTAATAACTGTTTTGTGAAGATACCTACAATAAAGTGCAGCTTTTTTGTGTATTCCAATTGTCCGTCAGTTTTTCTCAAATACCTTTAGTACACTATACGTCATGTAAGCGGCCGAGGGAACGTTTCTCTTAATCGACCTCCGACAACTCCCTCATAGTCTGCTTTTCATATGAAATAAATATATCATGCAAATAACTTTCAAAATCAATTGAAAACCACTCGCAAAATCATTCGATCGGTTTCCTTCATTCGGAGGAAAGTTATGAGTCGGCTGGCATTTACACTAATTGTAAAATAAAAACTTAGCCTCAGAAATAAAACGAATCCATACAATTTGTTTCCAACGTGCATATAAATTATCTGCATATTTATGTGACCTCGCTCATTTCCGATACCAAAAAAAAATATCGGTTTTATTCCGTATTACACTACAATTTTCTGCCATATAAAAGAAAAGAAACCTCGATAGCTATTGGCGCTGCGGTCTAGTACAGCTTCAAATGCAGCATCAGTAAATTATTGACTTTTTGCTCGAGTCCATCGTCGGCTGCTAGTTTTGCTGAAGACAGATAACAACTAAAAAAGAAATGGCAAGTGCCTAAAAAAGTTATAACTGATTTTGTCAAGTACATTTGTGGGTTACGGTTACGAATTGAAGGACAGCGACACTGACTATTGACGTCGTGGGTGGCTGAGCGTGGAATCGTCTGGAATAGTTGGATAGATTCTTTTTTTCTCCCCAAAGAGAACGCACATGATGATAGTTAAGGATCATCAGTTCTTCAGCAAACAAGTTCCACGATCTCTTCAATCTTTTATTTACATTTTAAAATAAATCTAATTAAGAATGTATTTTGGTTCAAGGCTTTAAACTATCCAGCTTTTTTGTAAAACATACTCGGTATAAAATTCCTATTGCATGCGGCTCCAATTTTAATGAAACCTCGCTTTACTTTAGTATTGTGCTCATGTGTTATTTTTCACACACCCCCACCAAAAAAAAAAAAAAAAAAACAATAGAAAATTTTACTGTCCTTTAAACAATTAAGTATTATTGAGGTATAAATTTACTGTTTTTGTTTTCTAAGTGATTTGGCATACAAAATAAAAGTATTATTTTTTTTAATAAAAAATTTAACTATTGAAATTGTAAATTATGAATAACATAATACTGTCGGATTTCTATTTACGGGAGCCCATATGACTGCTTGTAAGGGAAGGGGGGTGTACTTCCCCAGAAAGATACCATGTTTTAGTGTTGAACCGCTTCTACGTTATACCAGAACTTAGTAAATCATTACGATATGTCTTTCATATATCAATATGTCTGTACGACATATGTCTGTACGATATATCAATAGATATCTTTTCTGGGAGCAAAGGGGGTGGGGGCATAGTCCCCTGCCCATAGGTATGGCCACTCATGTCTCTTTTACAAATTTCTCTATTTTGGGAGCTTTTCCTACGAATCAAGAACATTTTGCGAATTCTTTGCAAAGTAATCTCCAAAGAGCGAAGTGCATTCTCTGTTTAACGGACTTTATCTAGCGATATAATCCCTCCCCATTATTTAAAATGTTTCTATACATTCCACACTAGTTCTTTCTTTTAAGAGAAACGGGAAGGTTTGAGCACTCCCATTGACTGCCATGTTAAAATTTGTTTAGCATGGCACATTTTTGTCCTACTTTCCGCCTTTGATGCGTACTTAGAGCCAGAAATATTCCCTATCACATCGTGAGTGCGGGTTCGATACCGGCATGGGCTCCGGTGTCATCTCGTCAGTCCGTTCATAGAAGGGCAATGCTGGTCCACCTTATTAGGTGCCTCCATTACAAAGTGAACAGTAATTCCCGTTTTTGTCCTGACCAGCTCCGATAACGGCAAGTGCCCGCCATTACGAAAGGAAGACATTTTTTCAGGGATTTAGCGAATTCGTATTATAGAGGTCCGACTTTAGTTTATTGTGGGTTATATTTTAAGAGAAAAAATGGAGGAGGAAAACGAGGGGGCAGGAAAAGTAACACTACTTTCTTTTTCCTTTAAACTTTAATAATTGAAGTGCATAATCATTTTTAAAAAAGGACCACATAACAACAGTTTCTTTACTCATAATAAAAAAAACGCTTTATAAATTTAGTTGCGTGTTTCAATAACTTTCTCTCTGTCCAACAGAGGAATGCTAATTTTACACTTCTCAATTGACCATAGCGGCCACCACCAATATCAGTTTTGGTGGAACGTAGGAAAGTTTGGAACTACTTACAATAAAACGTTAGATGTGAGGCAGAAGAAAAAGGAAAGAAAAGGATTAATGGATTTAAAATTATTATGCCTCTATTAGACAAAGAGAAATGTATTAAAACACGATACTAATTTTATAAATATTCTTTTCGTAATAGCTGAGTAAAGAAACTGCTTTTTAGTGTAGTTATATATTTATTACCCTAATTACAAAAAAACAAGCCTTACATATTTACAAGGTAGGTAATAGTTAGATGAATCGCTTCTTTTTACTTCTTTGCCTTTTGCCCTCACTGTTTTAGTTTCACACGAGAAATTGATATCAATGCATCTACAATGCTTTTTCGTAGTCCTTTAAAAACTGATATCATAATGTCGCAATTTTATTTAACCAAATCTGTACCAGAATTATTTAATTCTCATATAAAGTGCCTTCAATCGCAATATTTCATCTGGGGATACAACCCATCATATCTGAGACTCATTTAAATTTAAGTTTTTATAAAAAATAAAATATATTATAAAAATCAAGAATATTTTACAAAGTATATTACATATTCTCAAAACTAAATTCTTAAATTTTTTCTTCTATAGGACTGAAATTCTTCATTTGTCTCCAAACAGGACGTCATGGAATAAATAAAAATTTTTTTTTTTCAAAAGTTTACACATAAGAATTTTAAATAAAACTTATTTAATAAAATATTTTAAAGTCTCTCAATTCCCTTATGCTGTTAATAGATATATAATATTTATTACCAACCTTAGCATTAGGAAGAAACGTATCAGTTACGTACATAGGAAGTTGTTACTAAAACCGCCAGTCGAAAAGAACATTGAGACATCCACATTGCGCTGTTGTTTACTTCAAAAATATCAACTGAAACATGCTTTTCTAACAGATACGTTGAAAATTAAGTTGACTTAAATAGCTTTTGTTTCAATATGGCCTCATTTTTAAATTAAAAGTAGAAAATGTGCTTTGTAAGTGCTAAAAACACTGATACGCTTTTTTTTATACAAAACATTTTTTTAAAGAAACTTTTCCGTTTTAGTCTAGCTCTGAATTCCTATCATTGCATATAGCACCATCTAATATATCTTCCCCTCACTGTTTTTTTTTTTCAATTTTTGATGGAAAACGTACATTTTCTGAATGTTTATTATGCGTGATCTCAAAGTAAAGAGAGCTTGTAAAAAAATAACAAAAGTATTTTGGCGCTTAATAACAAAATCGTCTCGTGTTGCTCAACTTTGATTTGGTTTGTTCTATTTGTGGTAGTTGTACTGGTTACCTGCATGAATTCGATTTAGCCTATTGACGTCAGTGAAAATCAATTGGCATTTTTGTATCACACAATAAATACTGTAAAAATCATACACTAGCCTTTATATTTGTTATTTGTAAGGGCATTGTAAGCTAAGAATAGTAAAACTGCTTCATATCTGTAAATAAACACACTATTTTAAATCTGCTTTCAGAGGAATTTTAATAAAACTAGTTGCCTGCCAGTGGTCGAAATTCGACCATAGAGCATTGAATTTTTTAATTTGAGTGCGAATAAAGTTCTTTTGTCAAAGAGTATGTCTCAAGATTCCATATACAGCGGAATCTACTAAAGAAAGTGACCACCTTGATAAGAGACCATCTGCCTACAGTGCCACTTTTGTACAATATTTCACTTTACAGTCACCACACTTTTCTGTGAAGACGGTATTTCTGAAAAAACTCTATCCTATTTTGCTAAATGTAAAGGCAGCCCCAGCAAGTGGGTTATAGGAGTCATCCCCCTCCGCAGACCTTGGATTTCACACATTCCCGCGGGATTTCATACATTCACTTACATGCATTTTGATCCATTTAGGCTAATCTAAAAAGTCTAGTGGCCCACTCCGAAAATTCAGCCTGGAGGCTAAAGGCCGATTGTGTTCGGAGTAACAAAATTCTAAACTGTCGAATGATTGAACTCTACTTGCTGAGACGTACCACTGACAATGTATAAAAATTACTGCCCCAATAAATTTCCATTTTTTCGAATGATTGTCCTTGAGACATATTTACTGTCATTGCAAATTCAGATATATTTGGAAATTGAGTTTTTTGAAAGAATATGGTAAAATAGTACCAGAGTATTTTATAAGTGGAATTAAAATTCTTTTATTGCCTGCGGGTTCCAGTTCAAACTTCGCAATCGATATCATTACTGTATATAAACTGGATGCGCATTCTCGTTCCATTGACTAATGCTTCCTTTGTATTTGTAGAAATTTGTATGCTTATTGGTTACATAATGTGGAATTGGGGAAAACGCGAGTGGAATTAAATTAAAATACAACATTAAATTAAACTTCCAAAATATGGAAAGGGATAAACAACTATGTACTGGAAATCACTTTAGGTTTGTAAGCATTTGGCGCTGATCACAATTATTTGGCAATTTTCCGCTTGCTCCCTGCAAACCGAAAAAAAAAAAAAAAAAAACACAAACTCCTCATAGTCAAGGAATTCAAAAACTGTACTGGGTAGTTATTAATATCATTGTCATAGTATCAAATTGTTTCATCTTACCTATGGTGATATGTTCTCTATTCATCAGATATTCGATAAAGTCAGCATATTAATAAAAGTTCAATCGTCGTTTTTAGGTTCTATTATAACTGACTTCAATATGTAATCTGAGAGTATGTTTTCGGAAATATTTCCATACACTTCATTAATAATATTATTTTCATTCCCTCGTAATTGCTGAGGTATTTCTTCAATAATATTTTTAGAGAAAATTTGCTTTAGCATACTACCTGGCGGGAGGTTATGAAGAATTGTGGAATTGGCGCGTTTCTGCGGTGTGTCTCTAATGGATTGCGACCTGCCCGGAACGAATAGTAAATATAATTCACTCCTCTAAGGTTTTTCCACAGCTTTAAAACATGTAATTTACAACACTTCGCGCACTTATCGCCGTCTAAAAAAAGTCGCCAAGCACATTGATAAAGCACATTTTAGTCATTGGCGTATCACCAAACTGGGAAAAATTCCACTTTTTGTAAATTTGTTTTAATACTATAACCCTATAGTACTGCTAAAACTGAGGGTTGTTATTTCTAAATTGACACAACAATGGAACCATCGCCCGACTTGGCGCGAAATACTGCGTGCCAAATTACTGCTCTATTTTTTTACGGTGCATTAACATACTACACAAAAATTTTAACATTCGCACAAACAACGCCATACGAACTTAACCCATTTGTGCCCTGATATTTTTGAGACTTTCTTTGATTTTTGCTAATATCAGCAATAATAGATAAATTTCTGATGTCAACTTCTTGAGCAACGGATGATTTCTTTTAAAATCATCTTATAAATAAAAATGAAATTCTGTTTGTTTGTGGATTTGATTCGTATACAAATCCACAAAAATGGACCTATCGGCCTGAAATTTAGCACAGATATGTAAAATAATATAGAATAAATCACAGTCCACTTTAAAACTTTGAAAGTCCACCCGTTCCCGGAATTTAAGAGATTTTTTATGCTCTTCACGCAAAAATCTTTTCGTAATTGTAACCCCTGTAGTGAAAAAAGTGTGAAATAAGGATCGTGGTTGCCATGTGTGGCGATTTTGCCGAATAAAATGTCGTTCGTATACAAATCCACAAAAATGGACCTATCGGCCTGAAATTTAGCACAGATATGTAAAATAATATAGAATAAATCGTAGTCCACTTTAAAACTTTGAAAGTCCACCCGTTCCCGGAATTTAAGAGATTTTTTATGCTCTTCACGCAAAAAGCTTTTCGTAATTGTAACCCCTGTAGTGAAAAAAGCGTGAAATAAGGATCGTGGTTGCCATGTGTGGCGATTTTGCCGAATAAAATGTTTTAAATTCTCAAAGTAAAAATAAAAGAATAATAATGATTTTTTTTTGTTAGTTTATATTCGTAAGGTTATATTTTTAAAATTATAATATCGTGTGCATGGGAAATAAGAGCAGGAATGTAATGCTTTACACGCAAAACAATAAGAATTGAAGATTTCCGAGGCTAATGTAAATTTTTTTAGTTTGGCGAAAAAATAAAATGGCTGAAATATGGATTTTGAGTAAGTGCGTTCTAGCGGTTTGCACAGTTTTCGGCTTGGCGCAATTTATTGAGAGCTTAAGGAAATAGATTTTTGAAAACAAGTGCAAAGGTTTTATTAGAATACAGCGTTAAATTTTAATGATCCGTGAAGAAATAATGCAGTTATTAAGGGATTTCAAGAGATCTAACTTCAGAATTCTCGCCAATTTAGTACATTGATTTAAGTTGGGGGAATTCCGCCAAATTTCAGAAAATTGAAATCTTCTCATTTAGTACATCGGAGTAACGATGAATAAAACACATTATAGTTGATAATTAAAAAAAATCGGCCGTATTAAGGGATTCCAATTTTCAAATAAATGCGTGCTACTCTTTGGCGGTCGAACCATTTCCCATATTGATTGCTGCTAAGTCAATGTTTCGAATGATTCCCTGAAAAAACTCTTGGAAAATGGCGTATGTTGGCACTTTGGCGAGGCTTAGATTTGAAACTGGATTTTATTTGAGACTGGTATATATAATAACACTGGTTATAGATAAAAATGAATATTGGTATGTGTTTATGAGGTTGAAAAACTCCAGCACCGTTGAGCACCGTTGCACGATGAAATTTGGTTCACCTAAGTCTTTTATGATGGAGAAGGTTTTTATGCTATCCGTTTTCCTTAACTTGCCACTTGGTGCCGCAGCACAACGTAGAAATTTTTTTCCGTTTAACCGTTTGCTATGCGAATATCGTCCAACCGATTTCGATGAAATTTGGTACACGCGAATATTAGAACACGGAGAATATTTTTCACTATCCATTTTGCGGTAACTTGCCGCTAAATGGCGCTGCAAAGCATCAACTTCTATACCGTTCGACCGATCGGCATAAAATTTTTTATACTTACACATTTGAGCACGAATATATTCTAACTGCGTTCCTTTTGATGTTACTCACCACTAGATGACACTGCAATGCATTATTATTTTAACTCGCCACTAGATGACGCTGCAGCAGGCCAAATTCTTGACCATTCAAACGGTCGCTATGAAAATCAGTACACATAGTTATTTGAACAATGAGAATATTTTGGCGTTATCCATTTTGCTATAACTCGCCACTTGACGGCGCTGTAGCAAATCATTACTTTAATTAACTACTAGATGGCCCTGCAGTGTATCACTTCTTGAGTGTGCAAAGGATCGTTATGAAAATTGGTATACATAGATAGTTTGAACACGGTCGCTATGAAAATCAGTATACATAGCTATTTGAACAATGAGAATATTTTGGCGTTATCCATTTTGCTGTAACTCGCCACCTGACGGCGCTGTAGCAAATCATTACTTTATTGAACCACTAGATGGCCCTGCAGTGTATCACTTCTTGACTGTGCAAAGGATCGTTATGAAAATTGGTATACATAGATAGTTGAACACGGTCGTTATGAAAATCAGTATACATAGCTATTTGAACAATGAGAATATTTTGGCGTTATCCATTTTGCTGTAACTCGCCACCTGACGGCGCTGTAGCAAATCATTACTTTATTGAACCACTAGATGGCCCTGCAGTGTATCACTTCTTGACTGTGCAAATAATCGCTATGAAAATAGGAATACATAGATATTTGAACACGGGGAAGAGTTTGGCGCTATCCATTTTCCTATAACTTGCCACTAGATGTCGCGTCAACACATGAACTTCAGGACTGTCCAGCCGATAGTCATGAAAATTCGTATACATCGGCCTTCTGCACCGTACAAACGATTGCCTTGCAATGCGGTATGCATGATTATTGGACACAATATAACGCGATATCCACTTTGCTATATCTGTTTATTACAATGAATAGTAATCACCACAAATCGTAATATCAGAAAGTCCATTCATTCCCGTGCGAAGAACGGGTACTTCAGCTAGTTATGTAAAAAAATTGAAATGTCAACAACCTACTGGGTCATGTTAAAATATTATGTGGAGTTGAGGTTCTATACTCGAGAATAAAGGCTAAGGAAAAATAAATAACGCTTTCGACTGATAGCGAAAATGCCGTCCCAAAAAAGGGATGCTAGGCATAAATGGGTTAACTGTGCCGAATTTCAGGGTCATCCGTTCGCGCAGAGCGCTGCAAAAGGGACACTAAGGTTATGCTTAGCGTATTTATATATACATAGATAGATGCTAAGAAATGTCAATGTGTATGCGAGTCTGAGGAAAACATCGTTATTTCGGAAAAAAGAACCAGTATTTTTGAAAAGTGGTCTGACACAAATGAGCAGAAATGCCACAATGATCAATTACAAAGTTATCTGGATCTTTCCGTGTGTACGGAAATAAAAGATGAAAATTTACTGGATTGTTGGAAACAATGTCCATTTCTCAGTTTAGCTGGGATTGCAAGGAGTGTTTTAAGTTTACCGGCAATTAGTGCAAACTGTGAAAGAGATTTCAGTGTTGCCGGTCGTGTTTTGGAAGAAAGAAGATGCGACTGTACAAAAAAAAAAAAAAAAAAAAAAAAAAAAAAACAGTTATCCATGAATGGTTACACGAAAAATTAATTTTTTATAAATGCGTTGTTCACGAAGTTCTGGAAACTGTTTGTGGATTTCCATTCGAGTTAAACAAAAATAAACTGTTGGTAAGTGAAGGCTTTTAAAATAATCCATAACGGTAAATTTGTTCTGAAGCCCATATAAAAAGCAATTTAAAGTATAACCCCCTTCCTTCTGTTAAAAAAGCATCCGAAGAGTCAAAGTGAAATTTTATTTTGACTGAATTTGTAAAATGGTATTCTTTCAGTAGACATGTTTTACTTGTAAGTCTAAGATATTCGTAAAAGTGAAGTTTTTTGTAACGCAATTGTACCGTGTTGCAAGAAGACAATCTGTTTAGACGCATGCTTTTGATTTATTTTCTTTTTCTGCATAAATTGTAACTTTTTTTGAATTTGTAACTTTTCGATGGGACATCTACAAATTTATGTTTTACTTGACCTTGATATCTTCAATATAAGCCTCATATTTTATTAATCATTAGATATTTTGACGCTCGTTTGCCCCATAAAATCAAAGCCGTTGTTCTACTGTGAAAATTGGACGAGTTCGCGAATAGGAGACTATCAAATGTGGCTTTTGTTTTAATATGTAGATGATCTCCCTAAGATGCAAATTACAATATGCAGTAACATAAGGCATATACCGAATTGCAACGATACCCTTTTGTTGTTTTTAAGTCAATTAGGTTCATTAACCCCATTTTGGTTCGGACTTCTTTTTCTTCTTTTCGTTGTTTTCTTTTGTAACAGTGATAAGGGGGATATATACTAAGCCTTTTATCATTAGACATATTTCTTATAAAATATGCAGCGAATTTTTTTCATTGAAATAGTTTAATTTAAAAAGCAGAAAAACAATCAAAAGTGAAATATTTTAGTCTAAGTCGTGACAAATTCTATAGTTCTTTGATGCAAGAGTTATGAGAGTATTATGAAAGTAATTAGATATCATGAGCTTTATAATAAAAAAAAAGATGAATAAACAGTAGTGTTGCATATAGTGACTTAACAAAAGAGAAAATTTAAGGGTGTTGTTCGAAGAAACGAAATCTCCCTCACGGACTTTATACGCAAAAAAATAAGCTAACTGAGCTAGGGACTTGAAAAAATTCAGAATGATTTTTTATAAGCTGCACTACACACTGTAATAAATGAAACAATATTGTCCTTCATGAAAGTTTCTGAAAAAATACTTCAACATAGAGTTGCACAGCAAAAATTTTCAGAGTGACACATCCTGTTACATTTTCGATTTTGAAAGTTTCGTGCATATAATACAGGTTTTATCATTCATTACTACCTATAGTATAGCTTGTAAAGAGGTGGTCTAAAAATTCTGAAGGGCTTGATATGAATAGTTTATTTGTATTTATATATAGAAATATCGTGATTTTTTTCGAAATACACTGTTAAAGCTTCATGTTTAAATTCATAAATATTTAATAATGCACTTAAATTTGCAAATATTCCTTTCTTTAAAAATTGATATTAGTGCTTCTACAAACGCATAAAATACATTGAACTTAAAAGAGTTCAGATTTTGCCAACATATAAACATTTTATGCATAATATTTGTCCTTAGCCCATTCCCTACAACATGATTTTGCCTATTATGAACAATGAGCACGAAATTGCTTGCGTGTCCCTGAATTTACGCGTCCTACTTATAGCCAAGAATAGATTTGTACACAAATCAATATGCGATTAAAAAGCATCGTAGAGAATTTATCGTCACGTAAAAAGAGGCTGTTCACAAAAAAACGGGATGGAACTTTTGAAGCTTGGCATAAGGCGAACTTGCATGTTACATTCTGTGTCCATAGTCGAATTAACATAATTCTGTGCTAAGGAATACCTGTAATTTTATCGCACATATTGCTGTAAAATAATGCTGCACAAGTGCTGCAGCTTTGGAGTACAGCACTGTGTGTTGTAGATTGGCTCACGAAATAACGTAATGACATTGATAAACCAATCACGAAGAACCTTGTACAACAAATTGACACAGTCTTTACTTCACAATGTGTTGGCGTTGCGCCTGACCACACGTTTTGTAGTAATCTAGGTAAATATTTTTCTGGGTGTATGCTTTTCTAATTCAGCTGGTTTTCATTCTGCTTCTTTTCAGATATTTTTTAAAGAAGTTTTTCATTTATTTTTCAAAAAAAAAAAAAAAAAGTTGGAGTGCGATATTTATCGCTGCCGTTTCTCAATAAATTTTTATTCTAGAAATTTTTGCTTTTAACTTACTTGTCGCATTTAATTTCTCAAAATCTTCTAAACTTATGCAAGTTATCATACAAGAGGGTACAGCATAAAAAAAACATGAAGATGAAAAAGTTTAAAAGCAATACATGTACAATAAATCCAAATAAAAGTTTTTGAAAAATAATTCGATAAAGGAAGGACAGTGGTAAGTGAAGACAAAAAAGTCTAGCCATCTTGTACACAACGGCTCTAATATTTTCAAATTTAATTCAATCCTAGAATGCTACATTCTGAAAAACTTTCGAGTATGACAGCAAAAGCGTCTTCCAGACAAAGTTAACGTTAGGGGTAAATAAAATGCAATTAGAATAAAAGCATAGTGCTGAAGATGATTTCATGACTACGATTCTAAAAGTAATATTTTCGGATGCCCGGTATATTTCGTATATTTTAGAATAACAGACATAACGGGATAAGAAACAGTAAACGATGTCGGTTCCAGCTTTGTCTCTGATTTGTAGACCTCGATTCATTCTATTACATACAGTTGAATATAAACAATCTTTCATAGATTATGCTTAGAAACATTGCAAAACGTTAACTTTTAGATTATCTCAGCGTTTATTGTTTTTAAATTAAGTCATGACAATAGGTCAAGTAATTTAGTTATATGAGATGGCTAAGAGACGAGAAAAAGTGTTGTCTCGTTTAGCATAATGCCTACAAATCTCCGACTCATCTCGTCTAGCATCCATCCCTCTAAGTTATTTATTAGTTCGATTTCAAGTAATATGAAACACGATACTTCATTCTCAGAAAAATCATCTTTATACACTAATTTATCCATCATTTTTCAACGAATAATTTTCGTACTCTTTGGAAACGTAATATTTCAGTGAATTCTTCTTTCCGACATCTGAAGAAAAGAAAAAAATTGTTTAATCTGAAGAAGTTTCTTGAACGAGTTCTTTTCAGTGTTTTTCCATTTAATACAGCCAGAAATTCCTTTTATTTTGGCATACTATTGCATTCAAATAAAACCTAGAGTTTACAGAACTTTGCAATTAACATACACGTATAAACGAAAAAGGTAAATCAAATCAAACGACTTGATTAAATCCTTTTTCAACAAAGGAATATTTTTCGCACCAAATTTGGCTATGTATCGTCTTCAAACTTTGGGAGTAAGCAAACAAAACAACAAAAAAAAAAAACCAATCTAATTACACATCACTAATTTAATTTTTCAAGATCCTGTAAGGGAACTTTAGAAGTCATTTATATCCTGTAAATGAAGATTAAGCTGTTATAAATGTTTTTATACTTGTATTCTGCTTGAAATGGATTAATGTCTCAAGCTAATATGGACCACAACGTCTTGGAATTCTTTTGAGTGTTTCTGTAGAACTATAAATGCTACATACACTGTTTTCGATTGAGAGCATTATTTTGTTTGTTGTTTAAATCTTGCTAAGCGGCTATGATGTAAAATTGCGTTTACTTAATTGCAATTTTCACTGTAAAGTGCCAATAATTTATGTTACATAAAACACGAGGGTATCATAAACCACTTTTTAATTTTAAAGCTTTTAGTTAAATGAATAACTTATTTTTTAAGATTGCAAATATACCTACCAAAATTCCTTTCATTTTTACATTTTTAAAGTTGCATGAAAATTGAACTGTGAAAAAAACTTTATTTAACCCGTTTCCAAGACGCTCAGAGGGTTAACCAACATTTTTTTCCTTTTTGAATTAGACAAATGTCTCAAAAATACGTTGCAATTGCCCATATAACGTAATATACTGGAATTCGTTTGAAGGTTCCTGTCAGGCACCGAAGTCTTCGGACTTTTTTTTTAAATTTCTACCTTCATAAAAGTTTTACTTAAGTATGTAAAAGTACTAGTATTTTAATGGTTTGATAGACGAAACCTTAACATCTAAAGGAACATTTAACA
Organism: Cheiracanthium punctorium; assembly: GCA_038373885.1. NCBI lineage: Eukaryota > Metazoa > Arthropoda > Arachnida > Araneae > Cheiracanthiidae > Cheiracanthium > Cheiracanthium punctorium. The sequence continues at coordinate 14,567 of JAWZYV010001627.1, forward strand.
ACTGTTGTAGCAGCAGAGCATTTTAGTCTATTATTTATTGAGGTAGGAATTAAAAAAAAAAGAAAAAAGACCGACTGCGGTGTCAGGTTCCTGTGAATGACTATATAATGCTTATGAAGTATCGATGTGTATTTCCGATAGAATACAAATTAGAGTACATGTGAGTACAGTATATAAATTTCATAGCAATCGATACATAGTTACTGCAGTTAGAGCACGGACAAACAGACAAACTGAAATCATAAACACTTTTCAGCTGAGTTGCAAAATGTTAAAAATATCAGGTTGTAACGAAAGTTTTCCGCCATATCTGCCTGAAAAACTAACTTCTAACTCCTTAGATAACTGTTTTTGAACTTTCGGTACCAAACCTGCACAGTGTCACATGATACAACAATAGTACTTAAAGCTGTACTCATAATTCGTTGATATTATGTAGCTGGCTTTTTGCAACACCAACTGGAAGTAAAGGATGGTTCTAATCCTCTAGAGGGATAGTTCTATTTGAGATACCTTATACTTAATGATAACTATATTTTTTACAGATTTCACAACACAGTGTTATAAAGTAAACCTCTTTCTTTCAAATGCCAAAAATCGTTTGACAAAATATGAGCCAATACGCCAACGAGAACTGTGTGCTGTCGAAGTTTGCGGTGGCGGGAAACATTCGTTACAACCTAATAGTATAACAATTTCACATTATTCCACTTATTGCAGCTGAAGAAGTTTGCACCCGAAACGAACTGCATTTTTTCAAATGAGTGTTAATTTCAAGTTATAGAGTGCTGCTTCACATGAGAACATTTTTTTTTGGTGTGTGTGTGTGTGTAGCGGGGTGGGAGAAGAAAAATTATCATATCTCTTGGAGTCGTGGCACTCTTAAACAAATCCAGGGAACAGCATCCAAATAATGTAAAGTTTGTTTAGCATAGATATGTTATTTTTATTTTTTAAGTTTCTCGGATGCTCTGGTGCAGTACATGAATTATTTTTGACCGAAAAACCGTTGAGTCATGAACACATAAATTACCATTACAAAAGACTACTAATTCAAATTTACTAAATCATCTTCTACTTTTCAGATTTTTCTTCCCTTCTATTGTCTTATTTAAGCAAAGACGTAGTGAAATTCATCTACTAAATGATAATACTCAAGCCTTTTTAGGAGAAAATCTACTTTTCTCTATTTTTTGTCTCCCCACCCCGTCTCCGAAATTTTATTTTACCTACCTGCCTGTTTTTTTAAATCTCCAAATGAGTTTGCATTTTCCCCTCCTTCCATTTAAAGATTTAAAGTTTTTTAGTGTCTTCTGAGTCTAAGACGAACCATCAGAAAAACATACCGTCATTGTAAATATACTAAAGCAAATACTGTGCTGTGATTGATTTGTTGTTATCTACTTGGATAATATATTGTTGTATAATATGTTGTTATCTATTTATATAACATGCAATAAAATTTGCAATTTTATTCTATGTAAATCGGTTAATCCGTTAGAAATCTACTTATATAACACGCTAATGCATGCGGTACCAAAATAGACGATATTTCCACGCTGCCAACGGCAAGAGCTAGATGCAAACATTAGTGCAATAACAATAACGCATGTGCAAAAATCCAAACCAAATGACGTCAAAGGAGCAAGCATATATCACGCTACAGCTAGTAACAATAATTTATATACAAAAATGCAAGATCTTTTCGGACTTTTTCACTACTTTAAAATATAGAGTTTACAATACTTGGCGCATTAATCGCCCATCTAAAAAATGTCCTCGTGCATTGGGCTAAAGCACATTTTAGCCATTTGCTATTTTCAACATCGGCTTTTTGGATGACACCCAAAATCTGTAGCAACCCTAACCTAAATAAATTTAATGACAAATACTGTTTAAAACAGAGAAACATGATTTTCATGTAAATGATGTCCAGAAATTTAGTCAACACTGCATTGAGTAAAGAAGAGTAAAGTATGGGGCGAACGAAACTGGCCGCCTTGGCGGGTACTTGTTTCTATATTTCCCTGCTAATCTCTAATTGCAATGAAATCTCAAAATGTTATTTATGTTAAAAATCAAGCATCCGAACATAACAGGAAAAAGGTAGCTTTTCAAGCTTCATCCGACCAATGTCAATTCAAGTTTCATCTGAGAAATAATGTGTTAAAGGTCACTAACAACGGCCCCACCATGGCCGAGTGTATAAGAAACTGAACTTGGTAGATGACCGAAATGTGAAGGTCCTGGGTTCGCGGCTGTCGATCTAACAGTATGGAGTTTTGGGCGGTTTTCTAGAGATGTAACATGAATTCGCGTTAGAACCCCTTAAAAAAGCCCCTCGCCCAAGGGATACCCCCTAGGCAGATGTCCCTTGTGCAAGCTTGCCATAATACAAAACAAACAAAACAAAACAAAACAAGACCAATATTGGTAGATGGCGGAAGTGTGAAGGTCCAAGGTTCTCTCCTACAGCAATGCAGTCGATCTAACGGTCTAGTGTTTTGGGCAGGGCCGGATTATGCCCTACAAGGGCCCGGGCATTGATGGATTTGGGGGCCCCTATATATGATTTTTTTTTCTTTTCATAAAATTTTGATATAAAAAAGAATATTTCAGAACAACATTTGAAATTGGGAGCCCTTTCGAGTCGGAGGCCTGGGCAAAGTCCCGATTTGCCCATGCGATAATAAGGCTCGGGTTTTTGGGCGATTTTCTCCAGATGTAACGTGCGATAGAATTCGTTAAAAAGACCTCCACCCAATGCATCCCATATAGGCAGATAGTCCTCTTGTTGCTTTGCTTTAACCAAACAAACAATTGTAAGCTTCAATTTGCCGTTGTTCAGGTATGTGTCTTGGGGTTTCAACGGCCAGAACTGAAAGAATAAAATTATTAATTACGAAAAACATGCGTACATAAATTGGTTTCCTTGTTAAATAAAATTTAAAAAAAATCGTTTGAGCGGGATCTAATAGATATATCATGTGCATCGAATAAGCGCTTTTTTTCCCACCCTTCCC
>JAWZYV010001628.1:0-16311 GCA_038373885.1 Cheiracanthium punctorium
ACTAACTTCATGATGCATTTAGTCTGTATCCGGACAACTTTCGTCCCAAGAGATTTGCTCTAATATATTCCTTTAGAGGATTGTGCAAAAATTTAATTTCGTTTTTTATTTCAATAAACACAATTTTGTCGTAAATGATCATGGAAAATCATCAAGCTCTTCTCATAGCAAATGGACCTTTCCAGATTTTCATATCATTTTGTAGGGATGTATTCTTGAGAAATTTTATCAAGCCTCTTCCATCGCTACAAAGACGTAAGCATGAAGATACTTTACTGTCTCTGGTAAACATTTATTCTTTTATATGAAAAATCTCGTATCCTCTTTTAAGCATTTGCTATTAATATCAGGGAATCTAGAAACAATATTAGGTACTAATCAGTTATTGTAAAACTATGCGAAAGACCTAATTCTTTTGAGCACCAAATTTGGCAAGATTTGGGAAAAACTCGCAAAGCCCAATGATAGTTGGCGAGAATTCGGGTATGGATCAAACATTGACTGAATATAGACAAAATATATCAAAGATGTCCATAAACCTTAATCTATTGAAATTACTTTGGGTGGACCAGTAAATAAACTATCCAGTAGAACGCAACAAAAAAAGGATTGCACAACTATCTGTTACATTAATCCTAAATATGTAATGTCAGCATCCTACGACTAATAGCTTCACAATCAGAATCACTGAGTGCAAACAAACTAAATAACTGTACTTTCAGCTTGTTACTCCTAAGTAAATGGAAGCATATTTTTAACTGTCACTGTATTATGAAGATGAATATTTAAACTTCTTTTAATCTTTCCTTAAATGGAGATTGAGGTATATTTAACTCTACTACCAAACACATAGGCACTCTATCAAGAAGGATGAAGGGAATTTAGCCGAATATTTTCGAAAAAAAAAAAGAAAGCATTATAATAGCTTGTTTAGAAGCTTGAAAATCTGGAGAAAAGTCATACTTGCATGTTTATGTTTGGTTAAATGGTTTCAAAACACCACATAGAGAACACCATTCATTTCTTTTTTGGAATGATTTGATGTAAAACTCGGAGATAAGACAGTCTCTGTTTTTGTTTCAATATTAAATTCATCAACAATATCTTGCAAGGGATTCTATGTGGCTTAAATTGACTTTTCAACTTTTGTAACAACAATACGAAAAAAATAAAAGGCTGCAGTTTTTTTGCACTATATGCTCAATTGGTAAGTTATGCCGTTAATTAAGTTAATAAAAAATTGTCTAGTTTTATTATGAGTTGTTTTGTTTCCTTTTAAAAGTTGATAAATTAATTTGTTTATTGTATCTTCTTTTATATGCTGTTCTTACAGTTTCCAATGCAAGAATTAAGTTAAAAGCAGACGCATTTCGATTTATCCAAAGAAAAGAACTCTCACACTTATAAACAAACAGTATTAAAACATAATACAAAACTTTACAGCTCTTGTGACCCAGATTTTCTTATATTTTTCAAGAACACTTCTGACATTTTGAAATTTCTATTGACATTGGGAAGTTCATGTAACTGGATTACCTATGATTTGTACTCAAAGAATCATAAATCACACCAGCCCCAAATCTGTCAAGCTGAAACCCGCATGACTGTATAACAGGAACCACTTTACACGGTTCATACGGAACCCTTCCATTGTTTATTTTTTAGATAGACTTCGAAACGATACTTTCAGAGGAATATGGATGGATTTATAATCTATAGAGGTGTGCATAACAACGATGTTATTTTCTTAAAATAGCATGGGGAAGCTTTACTTAATATAACAAAAAAGAGAGAAAGTTTATATTTAGGTTGCAAAAATCCTAAATATAAATTTTCAAAATTCTACGCCTAATAGTTTTTGAGATATGCGAGTTACGTACATATACATACGTGCATCAGGACGTCTGTAAAAAAACAGTCGAAACGGACTTACCGTTAGTCAAAATGGAGTACATGCATATGTACGAACATTCATACATGCGCACGTTGAGACATCCATCAAAACTCTTTAGGGTCAATTTAGAGATATTCAAAATTGATTTTTTTCATCAAAATCTGCACATACCGAAATTTTTCTCTATTACCATACTTCAGTTTTATTTCGTACAAAGAAGTAATATTGGCGTATAAACAATTTTAATAAATAAACGGCTGATTTGATAATTTTAACAACACGGCGTTGTAACAATTGCTTTCATTTTTATAAAAATAACTAGCATGATACAGTAAACATGACTTCAAGCCCCTATTGTTTATTAAACGCACTTGTATATTTAACATGTGTCACATACAATGCTAAAAATGATACATGATATGTCAGTAACAGATATTTGCACTCTCTGAATGTCTATAAATGAATGTATGACCATCCAGGGACATTCGGGACCTCCCGATGTTTACCCGATGTCAATTCTGTAGTGAACAGATGTACTGAGGTAGAATGTCGGATGCCCCTGCCGTCGTTAAGCTTCTGCCATGAAAATTTAACACATCTTTGTTTATTGGATCGTCAGTGTAGATATTTAAGGAGAAATATTTATACTTTTAAGAAGAAAATTAAGACATGTAAGTATAAGTATTATTCTAAAGGCGCAAAAGTGAACACTGTCATTTCTAAGGAAAGATATGGCAATCAGCGTATACAACTTCTGGTCCTGTGAATTTATACAATGACTGAGAGTGTAAGCAAGAAAAATAAATCTTGAGAAACCCATCAGTTACAAGCATTTTCCAAAGCAGTTAGGTGTCTTTAGTTAATGATTTTGGTTAAAAATATTTTATAAAATAATTTGAATTCGTTGTAAAAGTGAAAATTCTGCGTAAATGTTTTCAGTGATAAATAAAAAGAAATAGCCCTCACCAAATCTGTTTTATTTTTGAATAGTTATATCCAAATTCCTAATTTTTTAATGTAAGTCAAATTTCTTATGTTACATTTGTTAATAAATGTCTGTTTTCTTTTTTTCAAATTTAAGGAGCTGAAATCACATGTATGCGCTCTTTAACAACAACAAAAAAAATCTTTGTAATATTCATTTATAATATTCATTATCATCAGTGGATGGGTACTACTAAATTAGAAATGGGGAACTATTAAAAAAATATATATATATATTTGAAAATACGTATTCAATGTCGATTTTAAGAGTGACTTTTTAAAAAATTATTCATGAGATTTTTCTATAATTTGATGTGTTAAATTTATATGTAGGATCTGAGAGGTTAAAAATATAAGCACTTTGGAGGGGAAAAGTCACACTATTTCACAGCGGGAAATTAAGATATCTATGGAAATTTTGCTGTAAAATAGAACGCACGAATACTTTAAAATGAATTTCATGCATGTATCAAGTAAAAAGAAAGATTTTATGAGATGTAAACAGTTTTCTTTCAGTTTGTATATGACACGCAAGCAATACTCAATACACAAAATTAGAGAATGATACTTTATTTTTCATCATACGTACGAAAACCGAAATAGTGAGTCCTATTAGGATTTTTTTTAAGGTCGTCTTTTTATACATACATTGAAATGACTTCAACACTTTATGCAGGGCCTGATTTCCGGGAGGGCATTTGGGGCAAGAGCCCGGGCCCCCTACCAAAAGGGGGCCCCGAAATTGTTCTTTTAAGTTTAAAAATTGGTAAATTTTTAAAAAGTTTTCGAAGAAGAGGCCCCCAATGAAGTTACTGCCCAGGGCCCCGAACTCTGCAAATCGGTCCCTGACTTTATGTACCAAATTAATTTACCTTATGAAAAATGAGTTTTGAAGCATATTTTGAGATGAAGTTTATTTTGATATATTTAATATGAGAAATATCTCATATTAAATAAACTTTTTATGTCTTACAAATATTTCATAATAAATTAAACTACGTGAAATTACAGACCTCATTGGTCATTTATTGCAGATTTATGTCCTATTAAGTAGTTTAACGGATGCGACTTTAAACCCGCGTCAGAGCATAAAGGGTTAAGGTATTCGTCTATTTTATTTTACAGCAAGAAATGTTTTTCAATTTTGATATTTCACTGGCCAATAATTAGAGATGTCAAGATCTGCTCACTGTCTTTCTAGCACTCAGTTTTTTAGATAAGTGTAATTAAGTTTATTTGCAATGTAAATCTTCATAAAAACCGCCTGTGTTCTTAAAAAATATTTCTTTTAGCAGGAAACTGTAACACTGGGCAATTTTAGCGGATGGTGAATCATTGAAATTTTGAATCCTGAAGGCCTTCCCTCTATAGCTTGAATTGAAGAACTCTGCAGGATTTTTCTTTTGAGCCAGAGTGAAGGAAACTATCAGCGATATGGGAATGTATCTTCTTGCTTGTTTTAGTGATGGTGTTATCGTGGCGGAATAGAATGGCAACCAGCTGAACAAGTGTTATTTTGATCCAAGCACTTTGAGCTGCTGAAAGATGAGCTATGTAAGAAACTGTTGTATCGCTAAGATTAATAAAGTTACTATTTTTTAGTTGCTGGGGGTGTTACTTTTTTAAATATATATAGCAACTTCTTTTTGAACGGTCTGCACTAGAAGGTGTGAAAATGCGCGTGGACTTAGAATATATAGGGCCGCGCATCTCCTGCCGACGTCATTGATGATGCCTTCCGGTTTCTTCATTGAGACGGATCATGGGTAATTTAAGATGGAGGAAAAATTGGAATTGCATTGATGTTTCAAGCTGAATTGATTTTTGAGGTACAAGTGTGGAATTAGAAAGAGAAAGGCAGAGATGGCGACCAAGAGATTCAAGTGAGATTCTGGTTATTGTAGAAAGTGCTAGTTTAACATTAAAGCTGGCAACAGAGTACTGCTAAGTTTTTTAATACATAGTGGATGTTAAAGGCACGCCTTTAGCATGTATCAAAGAAACTTAAGTCGCCGGCTCTGTCACCGGCTTTACCACTAAACTCTCACTTTCTTCAATAACCAGAATCTCATCTGAATATTTTGGTCGCCATCCTTACATAGCTCTTTCTCCTTCCATATTTGTATCTCAACAATCAATTCATCTGGAAACATCTATCCAGTTTTCCTTCATCTGAATGCAGAAACCGGAAAGCATCATCAATGACGTCAGCTGCCGATGCGCGGCCCTATATATTCTAAGTCCACGCGCATCTTGATACCGTCTGGTGCAGACTAAGTATATCCCCAGGAAAGCATGAGTGTGACGTTGGATCAATAAAACATGGTCATGCACTTAAACAACAAAAATTTATTAACATAGCAAATTCCAAGGCATATTTTCACAATTACACGACAATATAATTACTCTCAGCCATAAACTATTGTATTATAAAAACTAGAGTAGATTTTAACAAAACATTGATTTAAGTCTTATTATATGATTTAAGTCTATTCATTTCCATCAGTGCTGCTGCTACAAAAACCGCTGCAGTATTGTTGCTGAAAATTTCGAAAATGGTCTTATTAAATTTTTTCTACTACAGATGAGGCTACATGGCCAAATACTGCGTTTCACGTAGTATTTTATACTACTTGACTAAGATGATAGCCACTCTAGTTTTACAATAAGATATCGCATGGATAAAACTTACACAATTTGTATAAAAATCCTCTCAGACAACACGCGCATCTGGTTTCATCCACAAAATGTTCTTCACTGCTTTTAAATTAAATTGTTCCACCATTATTCAATGTCTATTTCTTCCTGTTCGCTTGAGAGAAGGTGCAAGTTGGACTGCTATTAAGCTCCAAACGATGAGATTATCTGCCACCAAGCGCTTTCTCCATGGAGACGGTAACAATTGAAGATTTTCTCCCATGATCAAGAAAACCTACAAGAGAAAGTAGGCTGGTTATGAGAGCATGCAACGATTTAAAAATATTACGTGTGCACAACATCACTTCCTTGCAGAATTAACATTTCTCTATAATGAGAGGTCTACGCCCCCTCCCCCAAAAAAAACCTGGTGGTCAGAATTCTAACTGATTTTAAAGAAACCTTAGTGAGGTCATGGAAGTGAGATTTCCAAGGATAAAAATTAGTTCAAAAAATAACCACCTGGCTGTGGCAATCTTATAATTCCTGATACGCAAATTCTCCCTACCCCCATAGTATAACAAACATCTGTTTCACAACATCTTCATTGTTTTATTTGAGAATGATTATCTGTAGTTTTATTGGCATTAAAAAGACACCTGGTTGTCATTTTTTGAATTATTTTTCCCAAGTAAATATGTCTCCCATGGTCTGATTAAGGTTCATGCAAATGTGCTAAACATTCTGACCAAAATTTTTTGCTCTAGATGGCTTTGAATAGGAAAATTTTTATTATGGAAGCCTGTACATCTGAACTGCAGTTGAATGTTTACGAAAATTTCAAACTAACACATAAACAGGGCTAGACTTACAACTAACATCTCAACTTGAAGCTAAATCATATATATATATATATATATATATATATATATATATATATATATATATCATATTTCTTATTAGATATGCTGTAAAACTATTCCTGTTAATAATAATAATAAAAACTGGTTAAATTTACAGAATTTATCGCATAAATCCAGCTGCAAACTTATTTGATTAAAATAACCAATACATTTCATTAAGATTTACAGTATGAACAATTTACGTACTAATCAAGCGATAAAGAAAATAAAAGGTTTAGATGAAGGAATAAATAAAAAAAATAACTTATTTTCTTAAAAAAACAGCTTTTGTAGATGCACTGGGATCTCATCGTGTAATTATACGCCGAGACTTCGCAACAACTTATCGGACACAAAGCGAGATTTCAACGAAAGGGTTGAGAGAGGTAAAGTTCTTTGTTGTTATTGTTGTATTTGGGGCATATTTTTCGTACTTCCGTGCTTGGTTCCAGGAAGCCACTTATAAATCCTCGTCGAATAAAGTGGACAGCATTATGACATTTTTCACTCTAACCGAAACAGGAAATTTAAGCAACCAGAGGATGAGTGGGAATCAAACCCACGACTGCACGTTTAAGCGATTAGTGTAGAGCAGGCCAGGCCCTTAACCACTAGGCCACCGGTTTCTCGGTCAAGGGCCTATCCCCTCCTTCACTTACTTCACCCATTTGTGTCCAGATGTTTGCGACTTTCTTTGATTTTTGCTAATACCAGCAATAATAGATAAATTTCTGATACCAACTTTTAGAAAAAGGGAAGATTTCTTTTAAAATCACTATGTATAAAAATTGAAATATCAACATCCTACTGGTTCAAGTTAAAGTATTTTACTGTTTCAGTTTAGGGTCCGATACTCGTTAATAGAGGCTAGGAAAAATAAATGATGTTTTTGACTGATAGAGAAAATGCCGTCCCAAAAATGGGACACCAGGCATAGAGGGGTTAAGCGTAAAGTAATGGCATCGATTCCCAATCATCCCCTAGTGGGTGTTTATACTCTGTCCTAGGAACTGTAAAATTCCGTTCGCTGTGCAAGCAAAAACTGTCTTTGTCATGCGCACTTTATTAAAAGAGGATTTATAAGCGGAATCTTTAAACCAAGCACACTAGTACGAAAATGTTCTAAATACAGCAAAGGGTGCCGCTATCGGCCCTGTCGACAAGCCTAGCTATTGTACTACTAATCACGTTCGAATGACACAAACCTTTCTTAATGTATAGAGCATTCGCACGAATCTAGTAACCAGTGTAGCAACTAACTCTTCGGTCCTTCTGCATGACAAGTTGTCCTTTCATAGTGTGGCTATCTCTGATTCAGATGGCTACACCCCTTAAGTCACATGACCTTTAGTTGGAAAAAGGGTGTAACCAAATAGTCCGCACCGCAGCCTGTCTCTCTCGTCAGCCACGGAAATGCTCTATTTCTGGGGAAGAATTGAAATTTTAAACCATAAAAATTTTTCGACTAATTTTAATTTCTCCAGCACAATTTTCGAATTTGATTTTCTAGTTTAACGTGGATTTTTTTTTTTTACGAGATTCATGATAATTTCAACTGATATTTTTTACTCTATTCTTGGGTTTAATGCAAAATAAATACAGTGGCAATATTGATACAGAAAAGTTGTTACTCAAGTGACAAACATAGCCGCCAGTTCTACATGTAGAAAATTTGATCTCCAACTAAAGTTAATGAGTCTTTGGTGATTTCACTTACGTAGTAAGTAATAATGAAACTTCGACGGCGGTAAAAAAAACTCTTTAGCTAGGACGATTATGGAAAAGCATAATTGTACGTTAAAATCAATGTTGTCACCAAGGCCCGATTATTACCATTGGGGCACCGGGATTTTGAAAAGGTTTTCTTTGGGAGAAAGTAAAAGAAGGCGTCTGTCTGTAAATAACATTTTATGTAATTCTTCAGTTTTGTTCCATTTCAAATTTGTTTATGAAATCTGATAAGAGCTGTTTTTACTTATTAAATATTTTAGCTCAATCTTTTGAATTTTTACAATATCTATAACACAAAAATGAATTATAATGATAGTATATAATAACAGATTATGAAAACTACGTTGTTCACTCCAGTAAAATTTGAAGACGTCAGGAATATACATTTTTATGACCTCGCGTTTTCATTTAAATTTTTGTTACGTTTTTTAAAATACCTTGTTAGACAAATTACTAAATTTAAATATACAATAAAGCACCGTTTATGCGTTCCTCATTTATACGACTTTTACAATTATACATCGTTTTTATGAAGTCCCGCTGCATTCCTATTCATTTTAGTCTAAAAATGCTTCTTTAAAAGACGCACAATTTCGGTTTTAACCCTTTGAGGCGCAACCCTTTCCCCATGCTGAAAAAAGGGCAGCCGTTGCCATCGCTCGACTTAATTACCACCAAGATGGCGGACGATAGAAACGTTCATCGCGTGCCACAGATCTAGAGACCCCTTTTTTGACGACAGCTGGCTGTGCCGGCACACATTCTATGGCCGTTGTTTAACTAACAGTGGCGTTTGTCTATCGGTTTAAAAGGTTCATTTACCAAGATGGCGTGTCGCTTGTTATGGAATAGTAGATTTTTCGTAAAACCCGACGTAAGTCTATCACTTGTAAGGGATTCCAGACCATTAACCAGTGGACCAGAAAACAAAGAATGGATCTTCCTTAACGAAAAATTCTTCCAAGATCAACTAGGAGAAATTTGGATTCAGTGCTTGAACTGTTTTGACAGTATCGAAACGTAGAAAAAGTTTATATTTGCGACTTTTGTTAATACACCCTAAGCAAAAATCACTTGAACATTATCTGAAAAATATGGTTTTAGAGTAAAAAATAACTATTTTATGAAGTATAATTATTTTTCCAAACCACCTATTCCTTAATACCCGACTATTTCATATTAACCTTCGTTTGTAATTTTTTTCAATAATTTTTTCCTATTACAAGAAAATAAAAAGGAATATTTCTTTGCAAGTGACATTTCATTAAAATTAGTTATAGTCTGTACTCATGATTTTGGGTATTTTATTCAGTAACCTGTAAAGTTACATTTTTAAAAGTAAATGGTACTTCATAATATCTCCACTTTAAAAAAGACGTTTACATTTACACAGCATTTTTAAAAAAAGAATCTTATTTAAAAAATAGTATATTTCAATCTACCTTCTCTAATAAATGTACATTACGTTTAAAGAAATTACCTAGTAAGAAAAAAAGTACTTTTCGTAATTGATTTCCGATTTTCAGATATTAGATAAAATAATTTAGTGTACTTTGCTTTTTTTAAAACGGAAGTTTAAAAGTAAAGGAGTGCATACTACATTCATGTTCTCTTTATGCGAACGATTTTTATGTCATGCAGGTAACTGCCCTCAGAGGATTGAGAAGAACGAATTAGAAATTTATCTTTAAAAGAATGCAGATATGACTTTGCAATAAAAAAATAAAGTGCTTATAATATATTTTAAACAATTGCTTTCTCACCAAAAAAATCAGTTACCAGAATACACTTGAAGTTTTCTTTTGCCTTTTATTTTGTCTAAGGGGGTGTGTATATAAATGAAATTAAAATTTACTCAGTAAAATGCTTTGAAATACAGGATGCTCAAAAATTGTTTGATACTTTACAATACGAAATTTAATAGAAACGCTATACGCACGAGCCGGGTATTTGAATGATGGCCGACTCATACAAAAGTGCTTGACTTGAGTTTTCTATAATTTTGTACCCAAAAATCGGATACATGAAGATAAGCGTCAAGGACTTTGGCAAGAAATTAAGAGCGAAATGACGAATGTGGCAAATATTTGGCAATGTGGTTTTTCAACATTCTACGTAGTGTATTTGAGGTCCGTAACAAGAAATATCTATATATGTCCATTAAATGTTTATTAACAGAATAATATACAAGCTACACAAAAAGAATAGACACAGGCGCACAGTAACATCTCGTGGCAGGATAAAAACATTTTGTAGCCATATATGAACACTATTTATAATACTTTTATTTGCACAATTAAGCTTTAAAATGTTTTTAACATTTTTTAAAGATATGCCGGACACAAAACTGAAAAAATTAAAAAAAAAACCCTGAAGAGTTGGATTTTCAGACTAAAAAAAATTGCTGAAGTACACTTTCGCCCAAAATTAAGGTTATAACAAAATATGTACCAGTAACGGCAAAAAATACTCTTTTTATCGTAACAAAACTTGGCATAGAAAAGTATTATTATAGAAGAAAGAATATTACCATATAATAATGAAACAAAAGGTGGTTGAATATACAGGAAATATCAGAAACGGTCTAATAACTTAGGTTTCGTGAAACTTCCACCTACTCCAGAGGGTGTAAAACTTCCAACACTGAAATTGCTGCACAACAAGCCGTCATGGTATTAAAGAGGAAACATATCAACTAAAAGATGTCAACTCGATTAGAATGCTTTAGATATAACCTGTATAAAACATGCTACCGTGAAAGTCCGAAATCTATAGAATGTCGACTTTCCCCGCTGAACGCCAACATTCAAATCTTCGCGTGGTGTATGTCCTCAATATTTACTAAATATTCTTATTACGCAGGCAAATGTCGACATTCGATATGTACCCATGGTGAATATTGAATGCATCGGATATTTGCATTTTCTTCTCATATATCAGGGCGACGAAACATGGGAAGGAAGACGTAACATTTTCATGAATCTTGCTGAGAAGAGTGACCAATCCCGATGAGGAGAGCGGTTCGTCAATTTGTAGGGAAGTTTTCATTGATGGATAATTTAAATGACTTGGTAGATTTCAAAGGAGGTTTTCTTGTTTGTTTGTTTGTTTGACATGTAGCTTTAGATTCTAGCGTTAGAAGAAGAAGAAAGAATGCGCGATATTACTTATTTTCTTAATAATGACAGGAGTTTTACTCGGATAAATGTTAAGCATTAACATTGTACTTTTACATTTAACAAATGAAGAACATTTTCACCAATGCGGACTTTTCTTCTACTATAACCACTCTATTAGGATTCATCGAGAAATAACCTCATTTACCATATATGGGCGACCATCGGTCCGCGGTCCGGATGTGGCCCGCCACGTCTTTCGATCTTGTCCGTGGAACATATCAAAACCTCCTATAAATCCCATATAAACCATTCAAAATCCCAATTATACGGCCCGCGACTTCGCCAACATCCTGAAGTTTGGCCCGGAGCTTTTCAAAGGTTAGCCATATCTGTCATACACTAACAGTCACTTTTTTTATTGTTCCCAAAACCGGGTTGTGGGTGTGCGATACAATAATCCAACAAGACCGTCAAACGAATATGACACTTTATTCTACGAATCGGAGCACTCATACCTCGCAAAAATACACAATTCAGTACACAGGCCAACGCAAACCATTATTAACGCAGCAATAACAATAGCGCAAAATCAATGTATCGCTTCAAAGCCTATCACATACTAATTCACTACTGTGAGCGACTTCTTTATCTACAGACTAGCTGAAGTACCCGTTCTTCGCACGGGAATGAATGGACTTTTTGATATTACGATTTGCGGTGAATACTATTTATTCATTGTAATAAACCGATATAGCAAAATGGATATCGCGTTATATTGTGTCCAATAATCATGCATACCGAATTGCAAGGCAATCGTTTGTACGGTGCAGAAGGCCATGCGGCGTAGTGCAATCTAGTGGCGAGTTTTAGCAAAACGGATACGGCGAAATATTCTTCGCATTCAGATATCGATGTATACGAATTTTCATGACTATCGGCTGGACAGTCCTGAAGTTCATGTGTTGAAGCGACATCTAGTGGCAAGTTATAGAAAAATGGATAGCGCCAAACTCTTCCCCGTGTTCAAATATCTATGTATACCTATTTTCATAGCGATCATTTGCACAGTCAAGAAGTGATACACTGCAGGGCCATCTAGTGGTTAATTAAAGTAATGATTTGCTACAGCGCCGTCAAGTGGCGAGTTATAGCAAAATGGATAACGCCAAAATATTCTCATTGTTCCAATAGCTATGTATACTGATTTTCATAGCGACCGTTTGAATGGTCAAGAATTTGTCCTGCTGCAGCGTCATCTAGTGGCGAGTTAAAATAATAATGCATTGCAGTGTCATCTAGTGGTGAGTAACATCAAAAGGAACGCAGTTAGAATATATTCTTCGTGCTCAAATGTGTAAGTATAAAAAATTTTATGCCGGTCGGCCGAACGGTATAGAAGTTGATGCTTTGCAGCGCCATTTAGCGGCAAGTTACAGCAAAATGGATAGTGAAAAATATTCTCCGTGTTCTAATATTCGCGTGTACGAAATTTCATCGAAATTGGTTGGACGATATTCGCATAGCAAACGGCTAAACGGAATAGAATTCGACGTTCTGCTGCGGCACCAAGTGGCAAGTTAAGGAAAACGGATAGCATAAAAACCTTCTCCATCATAAAAGACTTAGGTGAACCAAATTTCATCGTGCAACGGTGCTCAACGGTGCTGGAGTTTTTCAACCTCATAAACACATACCAACATACATTTTTATCTATAACCAGTGTTATTATATATATACCAGTCTCAAATAAAATCCAGTTTCAAATCTAAGCCTCGCCAAAGTGCCAACATACGCCATTTTGCAAGAGTTTTTTCAGGGAATCATTCGAATTATTGACTTAGCAGCAATCAATATGGGAAATGGTTCGACCTCCAAAGTTAGCACGTATTTATTTGAAAATTGGAATCCCTTAATACAGCCGTTTTTTTTAAATTATCAACTATAATGTGTTTTATTCATCGTTACTCCGATGTACTAAATGAGAAGATTTCAATTTTCTGAAATTTGGCGGAATTCCCCCTCACTTAAATCAATGTGCTCAATTGGCGAGAATTATGAAGTTAGATCGCTTGAAATCCCTTAATAACTGCATTATTTCTTCACGAATCATTAAAAAAGCTGTATTCTAATAAAACCTTTGCACTTTTTTTCAAAAATCTATTTCCTTAAGCTCTCAATAAATTGCGCCAAGCCGAAATCTGTGCAAACGCTAGAACTCACTTACTCAAAATCGATATTTCAGCCATTTCATTTTTCGTCAAACTAAAAAAATTTACACATTAGCCTCGGAAATCTTCAATTCTTATTGTTTTGCGTGTAAAACATTACATTCCTGTTCTGATTTCCCATGCACATGATATTATAATTAAAAAAAAATAACCTTACGAATATAAACTAACAAAAAAAATCATTATTATTCTCTTATTTTTACTTTGAGAATTTAAAACATTTTATTCGGCAAAATCGCCACACATGGCAACCACGATCCTTATTTCACACTTTTCTCACTGCAGGGGTTACAATTACGGAAAGCTTTTTGCGTGTAGAGCATAAAAAATCTCTTAAATTCCGGGAACGGGTGGACTTTCAAAGTTTTAAAGTGGACTACGATTTATTCTATATTATTTTACATATCTGTGCTAAATTTCAGGCCGATAGGTCCATTTTTGTGGATTTGTATACGAATCAAATCCACAAACAAACAAACAAACAAACAAAGAGAATTTCATTTTTATTTATAAGATTTGAAAGCAGATGTGACATCACATAGGATATGACATCAGTTTTTCTAGGCTTTCCAAATAATTTTCTCATAATTGAGATCGAATCAAAATTCCACTCATTTCGAAAGCTGTTTTTTTGTCGCAAAGTTCCCAAATTCGTCGCCAAGGTCAAGGGGGTCACATACTCATTTCACTTGCAACAATGGGAAAACATGACAATTTTGTAACACTATTGTTATGATCTACAAGCTTTCTCTCATAATAATAAGGATATTTCTGTGATAAATTTATCACACTAAACCGAGGATTTATTCAGTTATCACACATTTTGTGTTTGTAATCAACCTTAAGTTTGAACGCGTGTATTTTTACTCTTAGTAACAACAATTTTATATATTCGCTAGCCGTTTAAATGTTTAACAACCATCGATACTGACTACTCCTAACCAATTAACGAAAACCGTCGAAGTGTTAATAACAGACTCCGGTTTCTCTGCCGCTTTCAACTGGGAAATCCTTCATTAACAGTCTGGGATATTTTCCTTTTAATTTTGGTGTCGACTAACTTTAAAGTTGTATCGAGAATGCGTAATTAACCTACGTTTGAAGTCTTTCTCTTCCCTTTGGAATTTGCGAAAGCTGAACTTATTTGCCTTTTGCAGAGCTGAATCAGTCTCTTGTAAAAGCAAATGGAATCATCCAAGGGAACTAAACAGAATGGATTTGCTTTTTCAAAATCTTTATTTTGAAAAGGCTTTGATTGAGTTGAACACTTGGGAGCTGATTTTGCATTAGGGACATCATTAAATCTGACACCTTATTTTAAAAAATCTTATATTTCCAGCCCCCCTTATTCATTATCATTTACATTATTCTATGCTTAATTTTTCAAGGTACAATGAAATGGCCATTTTTGATGTATACATAATTTCTAGAGTTTACTACTACTAATACATTTCTTTTAAAAATATATTCTAAAGAAAATTCCTAAAATATTTTAGATTTTTTCTCTCATTATTTCAACTTAACAGAAAATAAATAAATAAATCTGAAATTTAGGTAAAATAGTCTACATTTTCAGACTTTTAAAGCAGACTGTCCATGTCCAGTGATATAAAGTCTGATTCTAATCTACATCTCAAGTTGTACCGGACTTTAAATCTACCTCTTACAAAACTTAATTAAGAAATTTTTTAATTTACTCTCCTGAAACTATTAAAGTGTTTGTCTTTCTCTCAGTTAAGTCGGACATTCTGCTGATTTAAATAAGTGTGTGTATAATTATCCTAGACTTTAAACCATTTCAATCTCATTCTATGTAGATTTCGTAACAATGCTTTATGGTGCAACAAGAAATATAAGTTTAGGAAAAGCATCGATTATAAAACATTTTCCAACACAGAAATTATTTGCGCAAACTTTATCTAGATTATGAGATAACCACAAAAAATTCTGTATCACTATTATTCTACTTTTGTGAGACTGTAAAAAAAAACTTTGTTCTTTATATTTATTAAATGGACAGTAAACTGTTGTAAAAGTGTATATACTTTCTGTGTTCTGCATGAAATGAATATCCCAAAACTGCCATAGTACCGTAATGTATTGTAATTGTTTTGAATGTTCCTATAGAAGAACCATGAGTGGTACATACACTGTTTTCGATGGAGAGCATTATTTTGTAATCGTTCATAACATATATTTAAATTTTTGTTGTTTGAAATAGCTGAATTTCTTTAAAGAATGACTTCCCATAGCTTGTAATGTATTGGGATTTTTAGGTGCTCCTGTAAAAGTATAAATGCCACATACATCATTTTCAATACTTTCTCTTAAAAATAAATTTTAATTGACTCGTAAATTTCTTGGATCTACAATGTAAGTTTCTACCATAACATTTCATCCCATTTTTGGTTGTTTTGTGGTTAAGGCAGACATAGACGAGGGCTATCAGCCTAAGGAAGGAATTCCTCTGAGAGATGTCTTTATATGGAGTTCCAACGGGTTTTCACGTTACATCTGGAGAATCGCTCAAAACTCCAGAACGCTAGATCGACAGCCGCGCGTCAGGCCAGAACCCTTGACCGTCACTCTTCATCTACTCATCTATATCCAATGATCTTACCCACTCAGCAATTAGCAGACAATTCCATCCAGTATTACGCACCACCCCCCACAAAAATCTCAGAGAACTTTTCGCATCTGCATATAGTCTTAATATTTGAAGTTAATAACATTGAGATCTTCCACATATTAATGGTGCGATATGAAGATAAGTTCAATACATCCAAATTTCAATGATAAGAATACGTACAACTGTT